>JAEBUO010000051.1:0-283205 GCA_023014395.1 Amanita rimosa
ACCTGTCATAGTATATAAAGAGTGCAATCCAGCACCCAGAGTCCTCAGTCAAGTTCTCTTGGGTTTCCCCTCCCTCCTCTCCTCCTCCTGTCTTGTTTGCTAGTTGGGGCTCTTAGGCATCATGCCGAGGGAGTCCTGATAACTAGGGCCCAGATGAATCCATTTTGTCTGGGCCCCCCATATGTTTTTTTTTTTCCTTTTTTCATAACTAACTAAACCATTTTTCATAACTAACTAAACCGTTTTTCATGCAGGTAAATCATTGTAATGGCCCAGCCAATTGCAAACGCCTCCCCCAGTCACTTGCAATGTGGTGCACACCTCGCCACCATGGCCAACCTCGTAACCTGCACCCACCTTGCAACTCGCACCCATCCTGTTGCCAACCCAACCCCCATCACCTGCCATCACCCAATGTGTTAGGACTAATCCTTGACACAATCACAAGCTTCAGAGAAGAAGTAGAATAGAGACGAAGCCTATAGACACAATAGTCTGTAACCTACAAGGAGGAAACAATCTAGAGTCTTAAGGACTCCTACCTACAGAACATATGCCTTATATACCTGAGTCACTGGTCTGTGCGCACAGTCTGCGCAGCAACAAGACCCAGACCCATCTCCCAGACCTGTCCGGACTTACCCAGACTACTGGTCCCTTCCCGCGAACACCGTTTCACCCAATATCCCCTAATAGCCTTGATTGTATAGCCACCCTGGGTTATATAATCCTCCTGCCATATCTGGATAGGGGTCCTGCGCCATATGTTCGTGTTTTGTTATACATCCATAGGCCTCTGAATAAAATAGAGAAAAATATAGAAAAAGTCCATATCATAACATGACCTCCTCCTTAAGACTTCACGTCCCAGGAAGTCACACGTTGGTCATAAATCGCTTCAGCGCCAGACGTTATATCATGCAATGGTTTGCCTAGGGGAATTAAGTGTGGGTTTAACTGGCCCACTGCTCAAGGTCTCTTGAGAATGCCCCTTCCGTGTCGGGTTCAGCATAGATGAGTTTTCGGTCACCTTTCCACCGTTGCCAATTCCGTTTTAATCTATCAAGGTAGTCACACTCGAATTTGCCATCTTCCCAACCAAACAACTGTTTGGGAGCCTTTGTATCCATGTAGTTATGCCAATTTTTAAACTGTAAGTCTGTGGTTGCCATTCGCCAGGTGCACTTGGGTTTTGCCTGTGAAACTTCTGAACCTCTTTTCTAGCATTAGCGAGGTTCTCTGCTGGTTCCCATGTTGACTCTTCCACGGGGATGCATTCTACGAATGGTCTCATTACCTCAAAGGCGCAAAGGAACAGATCAAGGTTTTAACAGATCATCAAAACCTCACATACTTCCAAAAACTGCAAAACTTGAATAGACGACAAGCACGATGGGTCATGGACTTGCAGGAGTATAATTTCGTCATTAAACATTGATCTGGAAAGTCTAACTCAAAAGAGGATTTACTGTCAAGGAGAGCAGGGCACAAAAAGGGACAAAATGATAATGAAGGAGTGATACTCCTGAAGGATCATTTGTTTGTAAGAGTTTATGATGATGATCGGGCAATTGAAGACATCATTAAAATGATCCAGAAGGTCTCGGCTCGACAATGGGAAACTCAGGTTTGGCAAGGCATCAAACAGCAGGACCCTGACTTTAAAATTGAGAAAGGATTAGTTGAATGGAAGGGTCGGATTTATGTTCCAGCAGACGCGCGGATCAGGGGTGATCTGATTCAAATTCACCACTCCTGGGGGCATTCAGGGGTAGTCAAGACCATGGAAAGTCTCACTTGCAATTTCTGGTGGCCGCAAATGCGAAAGGACATTGAGCGTTTTATACGAGGATGTGAAACATGCCAAAAGGCAAAGCCAGATTGACAACCGAGAGCAGCACCATTAAATCCAAATGAAATCCCCAATGCACCATGGGAAGTCATCTCGGTAGATCTAATTGGACCATTGCCAGACTCAAAAGGCAATGACATGATCATGGTTGTGGTAGACCGATTCACAAAAAAGGCCTACTTCCTCCCAACAACGTCGTCAATCACATCGCAAGGAGTGGCTGTTCTGTTCAGGGACAATGTCTTCTGGGAACATGGTTTGCCAAAAAAGGTTATCAGCAATCAAGGACTGCAGTTTGTCTCCAAGTTCATGGATGATCTATATGGGATTCTGGGAATACAGGCTAATAGATCTATGGCTTATCATCCACAAACCAATGGACAGACAGAATGCGTTAATCAGGAAGTCAAAGAATTCCTGACAATGTTTGTCAATCATCAACAAGATAATTGGAGTGATTGGCTTGCGGTGGCTCAATTTTGCCATAATGACCGAGTGCACTCATCTACAGGGTTTTCACCATTTTTCATGAACTATGGAAGACATCCCAACAAAGGGATGAATCCACTGTATCAGCCAAAAACTGTTGTCATGGAGGAACTAATTAAAGAAATCGAAGATGTTCATGCCAAAGCTAAAATCGCACTGGAAAAAACCACTGAAGTAATGAAAAAGTGGTGGGATGCTCACAGAATGCCAGCACAAGATTACAAACCTGGTGACAAGGTGTACCTCAGTACAGAAAATTTGCCAATGCTTCGAGCAACTAAGAAGTTAGACAGCAAGTTTGTAGGTCCCTTGGAAGTGGTTGAGAAAGTTGGCATATCTGCATACTGACTAAAAGTCCCTGCTGCTTGGAAAATTTACAATGTCTTCAACAAAGTACTTTTGAAACCCTACACTGCTCCAGATTTTCCCAACCAAATCAAAAAGGTTGCCAAACATAAAGAGGCACAAATGGTGGAGGAATCCGAGGACGATGAGTATGAGGTTGAAGAGGTTATGGACAGCAGAGTTAGTGGACAAAACGGTGGCAGGTTGGAATACTTGGTCAAATGGAAAAATTACCCTGTGGAAGAATCAACATGGGAACTGGCAGAGAACCTCGCTAATGCAAAGAAAGAGGTTCAGAAGTTCCACAGACAAAACCCAAGTGCACCCCGACAACTGGCATCTATGGATCTACGGTTTAAAAATTGGCATAATTATACAGATACAAAGGCTCCCAAATGGTTGTTCAGTTGGGAAGATGGCAAATTTGAGCATGACTACCTCGACAGGTTAAAACGGAATTGGCAATGGTGGAAAGGCGACCGCAAACTCATCTACACTGAACCTGACACGGAAGGGGTGTTCTCAAGAGACCTTGAGTGTGGTGGGCCGGTTAAACCCACGCTTGATTCCCCTAGGCAAACCATTGCCTGATATTGTTACGGTCGATGTCCACTATGTCATTCAGTGGCCAAGTCTACAGCGACAAACAGAGTCTCGGTCTGTTCCCAGTCACTGGACAAGGGTTCTAGGCACTAAGTCTGACGATGACGAAGGCTAGAGAGAGAGCGAGGAGAATGGTTGAGGCGATGAGCAAAAGAGCATTCAAGTTGTGGATAAGATTTGACTAAGTTGGAACTAAGGAACTACGGTACATGAGAGGGGTTTATATACGTTAAGAGAACAATAGAAACTAAAGGAGAAAGAGCATAGCTATCTAGAAAAGGAAAGATGAAGATAGCTATGAAAGGAGATAACGTCCAAGCGTAACTATGGGTTTGTAACAAGTAAATGTAGTCCGTTAACAAAGGGAAAAGAGAACTGTAACATTACCCCCTTTGTATGCGAGAAGTCACCAACTTCTACCAGCCAGAAGTAGTCCAGCCATGGTCCGTTCTGGACTCAGCCCACTTGACAGCATTGTCCAATTCTTTTGTAGAGGTTTCCACCTTCCACTTGAGCGCTTCAGCAGCGCGATGCAGATTTTGTGCATTTCGTAAGAAGGAGTCGCGTTCCTCGTAGGTCATCTCGTGTGGGTTGATGGTGAGAGTGAGGGCGGCAAGATTATCGGTGGCAGAGGATAGGTTGGTTATAGAACAGGTGGCAGCAGCGAGGGCATCTGCGACGATGGTGAGCGTGGTATTTTGTTTGACAAATTGGGCGAAGTGGGGGAGATGGTGATCATCAGGGTATACTTGGGGAAGCAGGGCAGCGGGATGGGTATGTAAATCGTCATCCTCGAAGTGGACGACAGTGGTATTTTCAATGAAGACCTCAAGTGGGAGGTCTGGGACAGCGAGGAAGGGCGGGAAGGTGGCGGCGGTTTCATCGATGCACCAGTGGGCACAGGAGAGGAGTGCCAAGGCGATGAAATAGGCGGCGAGGGCGAAGAAGGTGAACATGGTTTCTTGTTACGATGTAGGTTGGGTGCTAAGTGGTGATACTTGAAGAATTTATATGTCACTCCAGATCACTAATTTCCATGTCTGATTCTGAACTTTCTATATCCAGTGGATCTTCAATTGCAGGGTCGGTAAGGAGTTCTCGTTCTTCAGTGATGAACCTGGTTAGCGAATCTAGATGTTGGATTCCTGGTGTTGTTGTTGGGGTGACTAAGAATCTTCTGATTCTCCTGATGATGTCCACTATTACCTCTCCTAGTGCAGTAGACAAATATTCAAGCTCATCAAGGATGTCTTCTATGAGAATGCAAGGCCTTCCTGGTATTCTGATTCTTCGGTTGATTAACCAAATTTGTGCACTACACTCCCGTATCTGTTTAGTGATCTCATCCATCTGCTTATATTCTTCCGGACATAGCAGTCTTCCATGAGCACTTTCATAAACGTTACTGTTTCGGATAGCTAGAAGTTGGTAGGCAGGTGGATCCTTATTATAGGTAGGTAGATCGTCGGTTGAGAATTGTAGGTCATGGTACTTGGGAAGATAATTCTGGATGGCATTGCAGGGGAACTCTGTTGTTCCTGAAGGGTTCTTTTGGTGACGGTGATCAAGTCGAGGGATGCGGTAGTATCATGTGACCAACACCACAGTTCGGGTGAGTTTCCCTGACAGGTTCGGTGCTCTAGGAGCGTGCTGGAAGGGGAGGTATTGTATGCGGGTGTAGACAGTCTTTTCTTTAAGAGCTATAGTGTATCGAGAGAGTGTTGAGCAGTTCCATTTTGTATAATGGTAATTTTGTTTCAAAACGTGGTGGTTTCTGTATCGAGTCATGGTTCAGAGGTGTTGGCATTGTTGGTATTCCAATAGGATATCAGTGGCGTTTGCAAGATTGCGAGCGGGTTCCCAAGAATTGTCATTTGATCCATATCCTTTCCATTTAACTAGGTAATGGTAGCCTGCGCCTCGCTTCCTATGGGCTAGAATTGCTGCCACCTCGAATTCCTCTTGTCCATTTACGAGATCAGGGGGTGGTTTCACATAGTTTGGGCCATGCGCAGTCATCTCCCTATACGGGGTAAGTAGTGATGCATGAAACACAGGGTGAATGCGCCATTGCTTTGGGAGTTTCAATTTGTATGTTACTGGCCCCATTACTTGTTCGATTTCAAAGGGTCCTTCTCGTTTTGGTGCTAGCTTTCTGGACTGATATGGTATGTGAAGATTTCGGTTCTCAAGCCATACTTTGGTGCCCTTTTCAAATCGCATTGCTTTGTCCTTACGTCGTCTTGCCACTAGTTGTCTTGCTAGTTCATGTGCTGCTAGCACTTCTTCTCTGGCCTTCCTTAGGAACTGAAGGCACTCCTCTGCTGCTGGTGTGGTCATTCGTATAGTAGCTGTGGGAAGCGCAACAGGGTCCATCCCATACATTAGTCTGAATGGGGAAGTTTTGATTGTGTCATGATGTTGGTTATTGTGAGCAAACTCGGCTATTGGGAGAAGCGGTTTCCATAAGTGCAGTTCATTGGAGCAGAACATTTGGAGGTAAACTTCCAGTTCCTGGTTGACTCGTTCTGTTTCTCCGTCGGTTTGGGGATGATAGGCTGTGCTCATTCTATGGTCAATTCCTAGTGCTTTCTGTATTTCCTGAAATACTTTTGTGGAGAACTGTGGTCCTCGATCCGAGATTAAAATGTCAGGTAGGCCAAATCATTTGAAAATTTCAGAGACATAAAGTTCTGCTGTGCCTAGAGCGTCGATTGTCTTTTTGCAGGGTGTGAAAATTACCCCCTTTGTAAGACCGTGGTCCACTGTGACCAGGATCGAGTCAAAACCATCGGAAAGGGGTAGATCAGTGATGAAATCAAGGGTTACTTGCTGAAAGGGGCGGGTTGCTTTCGATGGAATCGGGTGAAGGGGCGGTACATTTGGGTGTGTGTTAATCTTCATCTGCTGACAAAGGGCACATCCTTCTATCCATTCCCTGACATGTTTGAACATTCCGGGCCACCAGTAGTCACGCCTAAGGAGTTCAAGGGTCTTTAATCATCCAGGGTGACCTGATGATTGTGCCTCATGCATTTCCTTAATCAATTTGGTTCGTAACCCGTCTTGGTCAGGGATGTAGGTCTTTCCAAGATAATGAACAATGCCATTGGTATAAGACCAATCTTGTATGTTTGATTTGATCGGTGGGGCACGGTGTGTGGTGATAACCTCGATTAGAATGCGTCCGAAATCGTCTTTTGACATTGCTTTCTGAATTTCTGTGACTAGATCTTCTGCAATAAGACGAATAAAACGATCCTCTGGTAGGACTACAATGTCTTCTTGTAATTCACTGTTTCCCATATGATCAGGGCGTCGGGATAGGGCATCCGCTTCAAACATTTTTGTGCCAGGGACGTGCTCAATGCATAGGTCAAATTCTGATAATAGGGATGACCATCTAGCTTGTCTGGGCGTTAAACGTTGGGCGGTTTGATAATAGGACAGATTCTTGTGGTCACAGTGAACTATAGTGGTGTGGGGTGATCCGTGTAGTAAATGTCGCCAGGTCATCAATCCTTTGATAATTGCCAAGAGTTCTCGATCATAGATCTGGTAATTTTGTTCCGTTTGTGTTAATGCGTGTGAGATAAATCCACAGGGATGTAGAGATCCTGTTTCATCTGCTTGTTTCAAGACTGCTCCTATTGCCTTATTTGATGCATTGGTTTGAAGGATAAAGGGTCGAGTAGGATCTGGCATTAATAATACCGGCATAGATGCAAATTGTTTCTTCAGAATTTCAAAAGCGTTGTTCCATTCAGTGGTCCAGTCAAATGGTTCCATTTTCTTAGTGAGGTCGGTAAGTGGTTTAGCAATGGCAGCAAAATTTCCAATGAAATGTCAATAAAAGTTCCCAAATCCGAGGAATGATCGGACTTGTTTGACTGTGGCAGGAACTGGCCAATCGGCGATCCCTGCTAATTTTATTGGGTCCATCTGAATGCGTCCAGGGGTGATGATCATTCCTAAGAATTCGACTTCCTGCATGGCGAACTTGCATTTTTCAAGTTTTAGGAATAGATCGTTATCTTGCAGCCGTTGTAAAATTCATTTTGTCTGCTCCTCCAGCTGTTCTAATGTTTCCGCACAGATTAACATGTCGTCCATGTAGATGATCAGCCATCCTTTGTTGATCATGTCCCTAAAGTACTCATTCATCATAGTTTGAAAGGTTGACGGCGAGTTGCATAATCCAAAGAACATTACTGTTGGTTCGTAGAGCCCTCGATTAGTAATAAAGGCTGTTTTCCATTCGTCTCCTTTCTTGATTTGAACATTGTTGTATCCCCATCGGAGGTCTAGTTTGGTGAAATACTTGGTGCCTCGTAATTTAGTCATGAGATCGGAAACAAGGGGAAGGGGATATGCGTTTTTGACAGTCCATTCATTCAGGTATCGGTAATCCTGACAGGGTCAGAGTGCTCCACTTTCTTTCTTTGCTACGAAGAAGAATGGTGATGCCTGCAGTGATGTAGATGGTTTAATGTATCCTTTCTTGAGTTGTTCATTAATCCATTCGTCTAACAGCCCTTGTTCCTTGACCGACAGAGGGTAAAGTTTACTAGCTTTTGGGACAAAACCCTCTTTTGTGTTGATTGTGTGATCCCACGGTCGACTGGATGGGAAGCATTCTGATGCCCTCTTGTCGAAGATGGTGCGCCATTGCTCATATTCTGTAGGTAGAGTGGTGGATGGTTCATCTTTCTTTAACCTATGCTCTAGTTCTTGTGATGCCGATGTTTTAACTCTAATCCAATAGTCATCCTCGCCCCATTGCTGGGAGTCAAGGGCTAGCTGCCAGATTGCTTTTGGCGACGTGTCCAGGTCCCCAATTTTCAGAGATTTCTCTCGCCAGTTGATGATCGGGTTATTTTCTTCTAACCAGGGTATTCCTAGAATCATTCGTTGATCGCCTAGCTTAGTGATCCAGAACCAATTGATAAACTGCTGTCCCTCGATCATGTAGCATATTTTGGTCCGATGTGTGATCATTCCTTTCACATTTACTGTTCCATCTGCGTTTCTGACTTTGATTGGTTTCTTAAGTCATTCTTTCCTGAGCTCCTTTACTGCTCCTTCATCTACGAAGTTTCCTTCTGCTCCACAATCGATTAGGGCAGATGTTCCAGTGGGTAAATCGGTCGATTTGATAGTTAACGAAATGCGCTTGTCATTGTTGGATAATACTATTACAGAATCAAGCGCTAACTGTTCAGATCTCGATAATAAGGAAGGGCCAACCACTGAGTGACACTTCCTAACTAAAAACCCTCGTTTTCGAATTCGTTTAAGAGGGCATTCTTCTCTTCAGTAGACATTGCTGAAAATATGGCTCTGATTTTCTTTGCTGGTTCGTCTTCTTCCTTCTGTTGTTCTTCAGTGACGGAATGGACAGCCTTATTCTGATAAGAAGACCTGGATGAAGACGCATCATTGCGTTTCGGGCAGTTCCTGGAGATGTGTCCCTGTGTTCCACATCCGAAACACTTGCCAGTCTTTCGGTATTCCTCCTTTTGATCATCTGTCAATCGGCTAGGAGTTGTGGTATTTATAGCTCTGATTGCTCCGGATCAATTGTTGTTTCGACTGAAATGTGTTCCAGATCCATCAGTGGTTCTCCTGTTCCCTTGTCCTGTCATGTCCCAAGCGTTATGGTGATCCTCCGCCTTATCATAGGCTTCTTGCATTGTCTTGATCTTCCTTTGGTCCTGTAAGATTGTTCTAGCGAGTTCTAAGGGTAATCCTTTGACAAATGCCTGCAACTGAGCGGGTATTCCAGTGAGTCCAGAGGTTCCTATGTCCATGCGAAATTTTCTGATGTATTCTGGGACTGAAACGCCATTTCCAACTCTTAATTTGGATAGATTGTTCAGGGCTTGACGGGCACTGTTGACTTCTCCCCAGTCATTGATGAAACATGTTTCAAATGCTTCATAATTACTCCATTTGAACATGGCTGTGGTACTGCTTCTGTTGTCATTCAATTCGCTTCGGATAATAGTTTTCCAGTCATCTAATTCTGGTCCCATGCATGCAAGCGTGTATCTGACTTTCTTCTCATCTTTTCCTTCATAGTTCTGTTCGTTGAGGGTAAAGTAGTCCTCAAGTTGTCCTAAAAATGACCTTGCTTCGATTCTTTTGCCTGTAAAAGGTCGTATAGGCTGTGGTTTGATATCTCCTTTAGAGCTAGCACTGGTTTCAGACGCCATTCTTGGTTCAGGAGTGATCGGTGGTTCGGGGTTAATTGGTGGTTCAGGGGTTGGTGTTCTGGTGATCGGTTTCGGTTCTGGAGTAGGGGTTCTACTCGGGGTTCTGGGTTTCGGAGATGGGGGTGGTCCTTGTTTCAAGTAATCTGTATCAAATGGGTTTTCCTCAAGCTTGGCTTGTTCAATTCGTAGTAATTCCTCCCACTCTGCTAAAAGGCTAGCTGTGATTCCATGTCGATCGCTTTCACTAAAGAATTTTCTATAGAGGGTCCTTCCTGGTTCGTTTTCTGGTTCCTTAACAAGGTAGAGCGGTTCTCCTTGTACTTCACTACCCCAGTCTAGGTAGATTTGATCGGGTAAATCGAATTCAAAGGCTCCTGAGTAGAAGTCTCCTGAAAAATATTTGTCTGGGACTGGTTTGTTTCGTTTCCGTCCTTCTGTAACAAAGTACCAGGTTCGTTGGTAGAGAAAAACTTCTCATCATCCAAGGTAGTATTTCCCCTTATAGGTGACGGATCCGTTCGGGGGTCGTTCCTGAGAGCTGCGGGTCTCAATGGTGTCGGCTAGGGGTGATACCATGAGCTGGTCCTGAGTTCCAACTTATGTTACGGTCGATGTCCACTATGTTGTTCAGCGGCCAAGTCTACAGTGACAAACAGAGTCTCAGTCTGTTCCCAGTCACTGGACAAGGGTTCTAGGCACTAAGTCTGACGATGACAAAGGCTAGAGAGAGAGCGAGGAGAACGGTTGAGGTGATGAGCAAAAGAGCGTTCAAGTTGTGGATAAGATTCAACTAAGTTGGAACTAAGGAACTACAGTACATGAGAGGGGTTTATATACGTTAAGAGAACAATAGAAACTAAAGGAGAAAGAGCATAGCTATCTAGAAAAGGAAAGATGAAGATAGCTATGAAAGGAGATAACGTCCAAGCATAACTATGGGTTTGTAACAAGTAAATGTAGTCTGTTAACAAAGGGAAAAGAGAACTGTAACAGATATAACACCCAGCACTGAAGCAATTTATGACCAATGCGTGACTTCCTGGGACGTGAAGTCTTGAGGAGGAGGTCATGTTACAATACGGACTTTTTCTTTATTTTTCTCTATTTTATTCAGAGGCCTACGGATGTATAACGAGACGCAAGCTTACCGTGGGACCCCTATCCAGATATGGCAGGAGGATTATATAACCCAGGGTGGCTATATGATCAAGGCTGTTAGGGGATATTGGGTGAAGCGGCGTTCGCGGGAAGGGACCAAGAGTCTGGGTAAGTCCAGACAGGTCTGGGAGGTGGGTCTGGGTCTTGTTGCTGCACGTGCATAGCCTTAGCGGCTGCGCAGACTGTGCGCACAGACCAGCGGCTTAGGTATATAAGAAGTGCATTCTGTAGGTAGGAGTTCTTAAGACTCTAGATTGTTTCCTCCTTGTAGGTCACAGACTATTGTGTCTAGGCTTTGTCTCTCTATACATTTCTTCTCTGAAGCTTGTGATTGTGTATAAGGATTAGTCCTAACATTAGGGTGGCTGGGTTGGGTACTAGAATGGGAAACGGTGCTGCTTCCCACTGATGTGGTTCCTCTGTGATAAAGTTTGTTGATTGTGATGAAGATGAAGAAGTAGATTCCCCTTCTGATGATGAACTAAATCCTGCATCATTTGGATCAAGATTGCCAGTGACGGCATCCCAAAAAGTATTGTTATTGTTATCTCCTATCTTGTACATGGAGGTGAGGGAGGTCTTGGCCTGTCACCTGCTTGGGAATGTAGATATGAAAATGTGCACTCAGGGTCTGCAACCACCCCTGCAGTGCTACAATGTACTTTACTGACTACTTTGATTTATGTAAAAGAAGGGTCTAACTAATCAGGGTCTGAATGGTTGTCCTGATACCTCTACACCATACAGGTGCAGGTCTTTCTCAAGAGCACATGACCAAGCAGTGGCTACTCTCAAGGGGTAGGGTGAAAATGTATTTACATAACTATTACTATAGCCTTCAGAGGCCTAGACCAGGGCAATTTAACATGTCAGGGGGCTGGTGAGGCTGGTCCCTAGATACATGTCACATATCATGTGACAAATCCAGCACTGGTATCCTGTGCACAGGTGACCCTATCTACCAGGTTAGGTACTTCAGTTTGTGTAGACTGGGAATGTAATGCCAAGTTAGTCAAGGGCCATGAGGCAGGGCCACTGGTGCACAGTTTTAACAGTGTCTGGCAACTGGTACCACAATTTTTACGTTGGCATACAATGGTGTAAGATCCCCCTGTACTCATCCACTTAAGCCTGTGGTCTGGCTATTGCAAGTGTGGGGCTGTTAGAGAAGTAGTTGAGTTCTACTATCAGGAACCCCTTGGCGTGATGCCTAAGAGCCCCAACAGTGAACTGACAGGAGGAGAGGAGAGAGGGGAGAAACCCAAGAGAACTCGACTGAGGACTCTGGGTGCTGAATTGCACTCCTTATATACTACAACAGGTGGTCTGTGCACTACCCTAAGCCCTATTCTAAATATAGTACTTGTATGAGTAAGACAACTGCACATGTAGTAATAGCAATGAGTCATCAATGCCATAGTCCGGTATCTTATCTACTCTTGTTTATCTAAGTGCCAAGTGATAGGTGCCTGCTTAGTCAGCATATGTTTATCTAATATGAAGAAAATAAATAATAAAAGTGAAATGACTTAATGAAAAAGCCAAAGCTTTCAGTCAGTCATGACAAAAATGGAGTACTTGGTTAGGTGGAAATGATACACCACCAAGCATAACTCTTGGGAACCTTTGGACAATTTACAAAATGCAAAAAGAAAAATAAAAAACTTTTATGATAGAAACCCTGGAGCAATCAGGAGGTTGGACAAGGCAACCTTTGATGGGTTGACTTTCAGGCCTTATGAAAACTTCACACAATCTTTGGACCAAGTAGTGTCCAAAATCAATGTCAATGCAGTAGCACCAGCTGCAAAATGGGAACAAAACTGGCAAAAAGGGAAAGGAAAAAAGGGATTAGACACCCTTAACAAGCCAGGAGATGTGGAAGGGCTATGTCAATGCAACATGTGCCTATGCCAATCACATGATATAGCACCTTGCGCTGAAACAATTGAAGATCTCACTCCACCCTCACAACCACTATCACCCATCATCAAAGAAATAGAAGAATCATCTGTGACAGAGTGCAATGCACTGAAAGCTGATAAAGAAGTTTAAATTTGTCTGGAAGCCAAATCTTAAAAAGGGGGGTACTGTCATGACCAACTGAAAAGCTTCACATTTTTCACTAAAGTCATTTTTTACTTTTATTATTTATTTTCTTCATATTAGATAAACATGTGCTGACTAAGCAGGCACCTATCAGCTGGCACTTAGATAAAGGTTGTAGATAAGATACCAGAACACGGTGCTGATGACACATTGCTATTACTACATGTGCAGTCATCTTACTCATACAGTACTATACCTAGAGTAGGGCATAGGGTAGTGCACAGACCACCTGTTATAGTATAT
Organism: Amanita rimosa; assembly: GCA_023014395.1. Lineage (NCBI taxonomy): Eukaryota > Fungi > Basidiomycota > Agaricomycetes > Agaricales > Amanitaceae > Amanita > Amanita rimosa. The sequence continues at coordinate 13,015 of JAEBUO010000051.1, forward strand.
AAAGAGTGCAATTCAGCACCCAGAGTCCTCAGTCAAGTTCTCTTGGGTTTCTCCCCTCCCTCCTCCTCTCTTGTCAGTCTATTGTTGGGGCTCTTAGGTGTCACACCAAGGGGTTCCTGATAAACATACAGTGACTCAAAAAAGTGATTCAATGTTTGATGCTTTTGAACTCTTTGTATAATAACTCAAGAACAAAGACAAACAAGGGTAAAGTATGAGTGACAAAATGAGAGAAGTACATCAGGGCTACATGCCGATTAAACTATCATGTATTTAGGCACAGTATCCATGGCGCTATGGGCACTTTAATCTGATGACTCATTGAATCACTTTTTTGAGTGTGTATAAGAAAAATAGGAAATGGTCATTCTAGTACTTTGTATTACCACCCTTTGCCTTTATCACTGCTTCCACCCTTCTAGTCATGCTTTCAATCAAGTTTTGATGCACCTCTCACTCTATATCATTCCACACCTCTGCCACTCTCTCCCAAATCTGCCAAACTCCTTTGGCTGGTGTTTCATGCTTGGCAAACTGCATTTTGATATGATGCCAGAGGTGTTCAATGGGATTCATGACTGGAGACTGATATTATTCTCTTCCAACCAATTTTTGGCTGTTCTTGAAGTGTGCTTTGGGTCATTGTCCTGCTGGAAAATGACTTCATCTTCAGCAATACCAGAATCTTCCAAGGTGGGCAGCAAATGACTGTCCAAAATCTCCACATACTAATCAGCATTCATCCTCCCCTCAACCTCTGCAAGCTCCCCCACACCATTCCAGCCCATACAGCCCCATACCATGATGTTTCCAAGTACAAACCTTTTCCTCCTGTGCACTGTGGCTTTTTCTTCTTTTTTACAGTCTTGAATGAATGTTTCTTGAGGACATTCCTGACTGTCTGGGTGGAGACTGGGTGGGGGAGAATGGTATTTATGTGCCTGGTAACCTGGACAGCATTTTCAGCCTTGCCAGTGGCAATCTGTGAGAGGATGGACTAGGTGGCAAGCTTGGAAGGACAACCAAGATGGGGTGTTTGTCAATTAGGAAGAATGTTTTGGAGTACCCTAGAAACAGTGGGCTGCCTAATGCCAGTGTGAGAGGCAATATAGTGGGTGGAGTGACCATGAGAGGCAAGGGAAATGATATTTTCCTTGTGAGCAGCAGAGATGGGGCACATATCAGTAGTGGGGTGTCCTGGCATGTTTGCACTGTTTATATTGCATTAATGTCAAGGTACCATCATTTGATGACCATCCAGTATCAGTTTCATGTCATAGCAGCTGATTAATATCAATTTCTGATGTTTCTGATGCACACTCAAATAAGTGATTCAATGCATCATCAGATTAAATTGCTTGTATCTCCATGGATACTGTCCATAATTACATAATTCTTAAATTGGCATGTAGCCCTGATGTACAGCTTTTAGTGAGTCCCTAATGATGTTTGCTTTTTTGTATTTGCTCTTCAGTTATTTCACAAACAGTCCAAAAGCACCAAACATTGAATCACTTTTTTGAGTCACTGTACATTAATTGGCACCTTCAAACAGTAAACATTACCACAGTGGTCATTCCTAGTACAATTCTTGCTCCATCCTTTTGGAAAATTCCACTGCAGATTCTGTGGCTCGGGTTCATCTTTCAGAACAATGAGAATGTAGCATACTTGCACAACTGGGGCAGCCTGCTCAGCCACCATCTTTCTCTTCTTTTGTGGACAGTCCTCTTGAAGTCAATTCTTTAGGATCACAATAATTTCGTGGATCTTCTGATAACCCTTTGCAGAGCCTCCATGCTTTTGTGATGTGGTCATCTGGAGTATCCACAAAGTAGCAGACTTCTTTGCATGCTTAAGGTCAAAGATAAAGGCATTGGACAAGGGGAAGTTAGGGTCATCAGGAATATAGTATGATTTGTGCCCCAGACAATTGGAAAGATTGGCAATGGCCTGGAGCCTAACAACATCGTGCCTGCCTTTGGTCTATTTTTTTAGAGGGATCCTGGGACAAGGTGAAATGTGGTGGATCAAAACTGTCAAAGTTCATTTTGAAAAGTTCAAAGTTTTCTGTAGAGCCTGTTATATAACGATGAGTGAATAACTCAAGCATCCATCCTACCAATCCCCCTGCTTCTGAGATATTTTGAAGCAAGGAAATTTGCTTCATTCAGTTTCTGGAGAACGCTCTTAGCAATCCAGCTCGACTTGAAGTCCACCTCCCAACAAATGGCCAGAAGAGGGCCTTGATCAACTGGGGAGAGAGCAAGGATTCAATTGGATATCATGTTACTAGAAACTGCTTGTTTAGAGACAGCAAGTACAGCCACCCTCAAATCTGCGTACCCGATGTTGAAAGCCATCTCATGGCTTTTGGTCATCCCTGGATAGTTGAAGACTGCACCAAACACATCACAAGCTGAATATCCAAAACGGTCGATCGCCACGTCTAGAAGGTAGTTGATAGCATCCTCAGGTGACAGTTGCACACTGTCCTCTTCATTGTAATGTTCCTCGAGGAGCACATGGGCACCAAGGCAGACATCTAATGGATCTGAACCACCCGGATTTGGGAAGGAACTTCGATGAAGCGCAGCCAATAGGGAGTGGTACTGGAGCTGATGTTGCAACCTGGGTAGTGTATGCTCAGACGTGGACAGAAATGTGTTATCAGTAAGACCCACCCTCACACAAGCTTGTCCTGAGTCATAATGGAAAACCTGTGTGCAGAGGTATCCATTGTTTATTCCAGATCTTGTATCGAATGGGATTTAGTGAAGCTGTCTGCACTGGCAAACATGGATAGTTAACCAAGAACTCCTCTGGCTCTTTCAGCTCACGGATATCAAACAATGACCAGATAAATACATTCGAGGATTTAGGCCAAGGGAGTGATGCATCAATAACCTGAGTGCCTCCATAATAGACTTGGAAGAAGAGGTACAGCACTTTGCCATTTGGGGAGAAGAGGATGACTTGTTTCTGGTGTAAAAGCCAAATAAGGAGATATTAAAGGAACAATGTCTTGCTTCAAACACAATCCATCTTAGCAATATAGTTGGTGTGGAAATGGAGGTACATACCAATGCCAGGCTAACCAGTTATTATAACCCCTTTCCTACCATTTGATCTTATTGCCTGTGCCCAGACAGTGTCAAACATTGTTACATAGGACTTGCAGACTAAAATTGATGATGATATAGATGTGTCAACATCAGGGAGGGGAAGCAGAAATTGAGATTCAGGTGAGATGGATTGGCCCTTTTTACAGAAAGTCTGCCAATCTTCCTCAGCAGGCATCCATAGGGCTCTAGATTCAGTTTCCACTCCCAATTATCAGGATCTACAAGTAAGTTAAGATGGATGATTATCACACCTGCATGATTGGGCTCACTCACCAGCATTTTTATTAGATAGCATAAAGTTTCTGGCATGCCGTTCTATGATATTCAGGGAGTGCTGCATATTGGGCAGGAAGGGAGTGGCAGGACGTATGAAACAAATGACGTCACGTCACACTGCATGGTCAACTGCACAGCTGGGTGAGCCATATTTTGCACATGGCAAAATCAGTGCAAAATGCAATGTGTGATGTTTAAATTTAGCTGTAGATTTGTAGCAGAGCAAAATATAACATTTTTATAAGGATTTTGGATAATGTAAAACACAAAAGAATTTATAAATCTTTTGGGGACCCAAACATATTGTTTTGCATTATGTTTTGCCATGTGCAAGATCCAAATGAAATTTTAAATGAAATGATAATACAAGTTTTAAATTTTGCCATTCATTTTACAGTAAGCATTTGATAATATGCTATACAAAAAATATGACAATGAATATTACATGACACAAAATGTTTTCAAAACTTCAAAGTTCACTGGATGCAAAACAAGATGTGGAAACTGTAATGTGGCTTGTGTTTTGCCATGTGCAAAATCCAAATAATTTTTTAAATGACTGAGCTATATATAATTTCAAGTTTTGCATAGCAAAATTTGCTAACATGCACCACAAAAAATATGAAAATGGATTTTACATGTGACAACATTTTTTAAAAAACATCAAAATTTGCATGTATGCAAAACAAGCTGTGACATGCATTGCACACTGTAGTGTGACTAGCATGTGATAGTGCCTACCCAGCACACACTCAGCACACACTTGATGAGCACTATGTGACACCATGACATTGAGATGCAGGCTACTGATGCTGCACTTTTTTTTTCCACATACAGCATGCAATGCATGTCACAGCTTGTTTTGCATACATGCAAATTTTGATGTTTTTTAAAAAATGTTGTCACATGTAAAATCCATTTTCATATTTTTTGTGGTGCATGTTAGCAAATTTTGCTATGCAAAACTTGAAATTATATATAGCTCAGTCATTTAAAAAATTATTTGGATTTTGCACATGGCAAAACACAAGCCACATTACAGTTTCCACATCTTGTTTTGCATCCAGTGAACTTTGAAGTTTTGAAAACATTTTGTGTCATGTAATATTCATTGTCATATTTTTTGTATAGCATATTATCAAATGCTTACTGTAAAATGAATGGCAAAATTTAAAACTTGTATTATCATTTCATTTAAAATTTCATTTGGATCTTGCACATGGCAAAACATAATGCAAAACAATATGTTTGGGTCCCCAAAAGATTTATAAATTCTTTTGTGTTTTACATTATCCAAAATCCTTATAAAAATGTTATATTTTGCTCTGCTACAAATCTACAGCTAAATTTAAACATCACACATTGCATTTTGCACTGATTTTGCCATGTGCAAAATGTGGCTCACCCAGCTGTGCTGCCCTGTAAGCATGATTAATTGTAGTACTGGCCTCTCCAACAAAATTACACATACGACTGCTGCCATATCTCTGCTGTTCAACTTCACGAACGTTGTACAATATCAACGGTGACAAATGTCGGAGCAAGGAGTTCCCCAGTTCATCTGTCGAACCAAGTAGGGAACGAAAACAGATTGACCGCCTGGCAATCGATGCCAGGCTCCGTCTTCTGGAAGCTGAGAAATGCTACGTGGTCATTGAACGAATGTATCTACTACTCTTTTTTGCGGCGTGCCGCGCAAATTGAAGTGCAAAAGTTTGTGGTGGAATGTCATCTGCATCCCTCAATGCAAGCACGCGCGCCGTAAAATCGGTTCATGAGAAGCTGTCCAGCTTTAGAACTAGCAAGATCGATACATGTAAAGGTACTCTTCGGAGGGCATACAGGATACGTGCTAGGGACTTAGACAATGACGTTTATAGACGTGCAATTCCAATTGTCTCTTCAATCCACAGCAATCCAATCCAATCTCTGCACAAAGACTACCAGTCAGATGCACATTACTCTCTCAACAATGTCTTGGACGTTCACTTGGTGAAGCGCGTGATCATCCTATCATTACCTGTCGATTCGTCGAATAAACACCCTTGCCAACGATCATTACAGGATACATCAGCAGGCTAATCAGTTATTTCACCATCTCGCCTCTCCGCCCTCCACTCCCGGGATTTCCTTCGCTTGTTCTGGAAGTGGTGAAGCTGGGGCCAGCCATGCCAGGTATGAGAGTTAACGACCCAGGACGTAAAGCAGACAAGAGGATGCTGTGATTGATGGAGGAACTAGAAACCAATCAGGCCCGGGTCCGGGCATGGGTCCGGATAAGGGCGAGCTACGATACCCGGTTGTTGCAGCAGGCTGTTGCACTGTTGATATAATGCCTGTCCATATACCCGTACTTGAAACGAACAGATTATTGCTCCCAAAAACTTGCGCACTGCCACCCGCTTCGCGTGCAATCAAGGGCGTCGCGGGCATGTTGCTTGTCCCGGCCGGATCCGCACCCAACAATGGATCTATGAGCTTCATCCTTTTGCGGGACGACGATTGATGTGAAGTAGGTTGCTGCTTGTGCTGAAGCTGAATTTGCCGGGCCTGCAGCATCTGCATCACCCTTGCCTGGGCCTGCATATCCTCAATTGTCATCTCTGACGTGCGGCCTCTTCTATAGAGGCATTCGGGTTCTTCGAGACCACACCAAAGGCGTCCATCGCGGCGAGCTCCCACTCCCTTTCCTCATCCGCCAGACCAGGATCTTCGGCATATATGCATGTTGTTCATACTGCGGGGAGATACCGGTGCACAGGGAAGGATATATTGAATTGAATCTATTTGGACCTCGTCAAGCGGGTGTGAGGGGAGGTGGTGAGATGGGTCCGATCAAGGGGAGGCTCCTCCATTGTGTTTGGCGAGGGATGGGGTGAAATTGTTTTCTTCGTTTCTTGCTCCTTGACGACGTGCACGATGAAGTTGACTTCGTCTGGGCCAATGGGATCTTCTAAGTTCATATGCAGCGCGTACTCGCGCAAATGGAGACGACGCTAAAATTGGATCGTAGACAGCAAAAACAAGACAAAGTAAGCCTTGCAAGCTGACATCTGGGCTACTTGACGTAGAACATCTGCCACGTCTCCAGAAACGGATCCCGAGTGGTCTATTCGCTTTGAGTCAAACGCATCAGGGACGACGATCTTTGAGCCCTCGTTTGTCATCTCACAAAAGCAGTTGTAACGGGATAATTTGGAAACAAACGGTCTCCTGAGAAAAATCTAGTTCACTTTCTCGGTCACAGATCGGAGAAGAGAGAGACTCGTGCGTGGGAACCAGGACGTCAGACGGTAAGAGGAGCTCATTGCCAACTTTTGTTGCATTCTGTTGCTCAATGACGAACACGAGGAGGGGACTTGGATAGAATGCAAAATTGCCGGCCGGGTTTGCAAAGCTCGACTCTCGGACGAGCGATTGCGGCTTTTCTATGTACCGGTAAGATGTTTCGAAACATTGTTGGATGCACTCGTCGAAGAAGGTGATCACAGACGGCTGCGTCTGTTAAGGGCACTCCGCGGGCGAGACGGAGCCTCAAGATCTACAGGTTGCGTGGAGAGCAGATGACCACAACGATGGTTTGTTTGTATCTTCCTCGAAAAGAATCATTCGTGAGAAGGTGCTGCAAAAGGTCGACCACAGGATCGCGCGGCCACTAAAGCGGGTAGACAGCGACGATACATCCAGAATAGTCTCTGCGCACATTCCGTCAACAACGCGATCCTCGTCGCATTCAGAATGGGTTGATGAATGTGTGTATGGGACGCTGCCGTATTTTGAATGACTGAAACATGCTGCCGGCAAGAAACCGGAACGAGGATGTTGGGATAGGAAGAAATACGATTGTTCCGAAAAAGGCCACGTTTGCGAACCAGGTGGACGAAAGGCGGCGCTCCAATTCTAAGACGACTCCTAACCAGTAACTATTGGCATTAATGAGTATTAGAGGTAAAAGATGCCCTACGAATCTCTCACCCAGCGACTAGTTCTGGACAGGCCGTCATGATCCTGATAGCAAATTCTTATTGTCTTGGTTTTTCAGCGGTTTCAGTGCGTTTGATAATATCTTGTTGTAGATTTTACTCCACTTTTAAGGCCAAATCGAGATCGTCGTGATTCGATTCTTCGTTGGTATCCTGCTCACCGAGCATATAGCCAGTAAGAAGTGGTGGACTAGATCTGCAGACGTGGTCCGCATCATCGTCTCCCGACTTTGCGCTTCCATAGAGCTTGAGAAGTTGTAGGAATATCAGACATCTAATATGCATCAGCAGAAGATGCCCCACATGTTCAATTGTAGTCTCGCTGAATAACCCGATTTTCGACGCCCTCTTGACTATGTGTTGGCATGATGTTTCTCCAAAAACACAGTTTTGACATGGGAGGACAAATCATGCTGCATAAATCTGATGTGTACGAAGTTCTAATGTCTGCATTGACATCAGTTTATACCGTCATCAGGTAAATGATTTTGCGCACCTGTTCTCGCGAACGAATCGTTGTCTCTGACTTTCCCTTGAGGCGGATGTTTAATAACTCTGGGATGGTGTACGGGTCCATCGAAGCGAAACGCAAGTGGAATCCATCAAAATTGTTCTCCCTGCATCTGCATCAGTTCGCGGTTGTCACGGACCACATGATCGCATGTCACACCTGGCCTCTCTGTGGTGTGACGTGACGTCATTTGTTTCGTACGTCCTGTCACTCCCTTCCTGCCCGATATGCAGCACTCCCCGAATATCATAGAACGGCACGCCAGAAACTTTACGCTATCTAATAAAAATGCTGGTGAGCGAGCCCAATCACGCGGATGCGATAATCATCCGTCTTAACTTACTTGTAGATCCTGATAATTGGGAGTGGAACACTGAATCTAGAGCCGTATGGATGCCTGCTGGGGAAGATTGGCAGACTTTCCGTAATAACTGGCATGGAGTTCCAGAGGGCCAATCCACCTCTCCTGGATTCCAATTTCTGCTTCCCCGCCGTGATGTCGACCCCTCGATATCATCATCAATTTTAGTCCGCGAGTCCTATGTAACGATGTTCGACACTGTCTGGGCACAGGCAATAAGATCGGATGGTACTATAGGGGTTATCATAACTGGTCAGACCGGCATTGGTACGTACCTCCATTTCCACACCCACTATATCGCTAGGATGGATCGTGTTTGAAGGCAAGACATTGTTCCTTTACTATCTCCTTACTCGGCTTTTACAGCGGAAGCAAGTCGTCCTCTTTTCCCCAGATGGCGAAGCGCTGTATCTCTTCTTCCATGATCAAGTCTATTATAGAGAAGTTCAGGGTATTGATGCATCACTCCCTCAGCCTATATCCAACTCCTCGAATTTATTTATCTGGTCATTGTTTGATATCCGTGAGCCGAAAGAGCCGAAGAGATTCTTGGTCAACTATCCGTGTTTGCCAGTGCAGACAGCTTCACTCAATCCCATTCGATACAAGATCTGGAATAAAGAACAGATACCTCTGCGCACAGGTTTTCCGTTATGGACTCGTGACGAGCTCGTGCAAGGGTGGGTCTTACTGATAACACATTTCTGTCCATGTCTGAGTGCACACTACCCAGGTTGCAACATCAGGTCCAGTACCACTCCCTATTGGCCGCGCTTCGCCGAAGTTCCTTCCCAAATCCGGGTGGTTCAGATCCATTAGATGTCTGCCTCGGTGCCCGTGCGCTCATCGAGGAACATTACAATGAAGAGGACAGTGTGCAACTGTCGCCTGAGGATGCTATCAACTACCTTCTAGACGTGGCGATCGACCGTTTTGGATATTCAGCTCGTGATGTGTTTGGCGCGGTCTTCAACTATCCAGGGGTGACCAAAAGCCATGAGATGGCTTTCAACATCGGATACGCAGATTTGAGGGCGGCTGTACTCGCCCTCTCTAAACAAGAAGTTTCTAGTAACGTGATATCCAATCGAATCCTTGCTCTCTCCCCAGTTGATCAAGGCCCTCTTCTGGCCGTTTGTTGGGAGGTGGACTTCAAGTCGAGCTGGATTGCTAAGAGCGTTCTCCGGAAACTGAATGAAGCAAAGGATAAGGAAATTCGCCAGCAAATTTCCTTTTTTCGAAATATCCCAGAAGCAGGGGGATTGGTAGGATGGATGCTTGAGCCATTCGCTCATCGTTATATAACAGGCTCTACAGAAAACTTTGAACTTTTCAAAATGAACTCCGACGGTTTTGATCCGCCGCATTTCACCTTGTCCCAGGATCCCTCTAAAAAAAAATTGACCAAAGGCAGGCGCGATGTTGTTAGGCTCCAGGCCATTGCCAATCTTTCCAATTGTCTGGGGCACAAATCGTACTATATTCCTGACGACCCGAACTTCCCCTTGTTCGATGCCTTTACCGTTGACCTTAAGCATGCAAAGAAGTCTGCTACTTTGTGGATACTCCAGATGACCACATCACGAAAGCATGGAGGCTCTGCAAAGGGTTATCAGAAGATCCGCGAAATTATTGCGATCCTGAAGAATCAACTTCAAGAGGACCTTCCGACGGCGGCTGAGCAGGCTGCCCCGGTCGTGCGAGTACGCTACATTCTCATCGTTCCGAAAGACGAACCCCAGTCGCGGAATCTGCAGTGGAATTTTCCGAAAGGATGGAACGAGAATTGTACTAGGAATGACCACCGTGGTAGGGTTTACTGTTTGAAGGTGCCGATTAATGTATGTTCTACAATTTCTGAGAATGTGTCTAGTTTTGAACCAATTGTTTTTAGGTATGGATCGCTTTTTAATTTCTGAGAATGTGTCTAGTTTTGAACCAATTGTTTTTAGGTATAGATCGCTTTTTTATTACACTTGACACGTTCAATGCACTTCATTATCTTTTTTTCTTCTCGCATATATTAGTAAAGACTACATAGCGTATGATGGAACAGCGAGAGCCATTAGCCCCGAACTACTGAGAACAAGACAATGTTAGGATGAGACGACGCAAAAAGGGGAAGAAGCGCGACCGGAAAGCGCGACAGGCACAAGACGCTGTTCGGGAGTGCTGCGTCAATGTCAGCAAAAGTAAAAGCGGACGGGTGCCGCTTGACAACAGCAACCAGCCTTCGGTCAGCATTGCGAAAGCGCAGGAATCTATCTAACGAGGAAGCTACGGGTACGTACCTAGAGCATCCGCAGAGGACGTGCTCGGGTCACCGACAACGGCTTCCACACTCGCTTCTGGCCGGCAGGCCCCCGTTCTCGCCCGGACGAAATGAGAGAAGAGCCCAAACGCGGTCGCCCTTGAGGGCAAGAAGAGATGCGACGTGGCAAGCCAAAAGCGCACGCCAATGGTAACCCGCGTTGCGTCAGGACTACTGCAACAGGCGTTATATGAGCTGTACGGCCGAGGCTGGTGGATGGGAGATCAGGTAAGGCGATCCGCCTCCTAAATGCCACATCAAGTTCCAACGCACCGCCGGCCAACACTGGCGTTAAGCATGGCTCTCACAAAAGACTCGTGGCCACAACTTGGCCCACCGTCGTGTCATCCAACCCTCTCTGGGTAGTCGCTGTTACCAGTTCATTACTCTTCTCTCACTTCATCCGCTTCACCACGGGGCACATGCCTTCTGCAGAATATCGACGCCGATTCTTTCCTCAGGCTATGTCTGCCTGGGCCTGCATTTCCTCAATCATCCTCTCCGGATTCTACTATCGCGCAGCCATCCTCTATAGGGGTATGGGCTCCTTAAGACTGCACCAAGGGACCCATTGCGGCGAGCTCCCACCCCCTTTCTTCATCCGCAATGCCGGGGTCTTCGCCGATATACGCCACGTCATCGTACTTGAAGTTGGCACCATCCTTACCTCTGGCAGGTAAAAATCATGGTATCTACTTGCATCTTTTTCATCCTCTTGCTCCCTCTTCTTGTCCAAGGTGCAAAATTTGGAAAGCGTGGCACATTCTATGACCCAACCCATGAAGCTGGGAATCCACAAGGCTTGATCACGCAATCACCGACCACCCACCATCGTCACAACCACCCACCATCGTCACAACCACTTCTTGCAGGTACGAATCATTGGTGTCTACTTGCGTCTTTCTCATCCTATTTCTCCATCTTCTTGTCCAAGGTGCCGATTCTGGAAATCATCGGCACATTCTATGAAGCTAAGAATCCTCAAGGCTCCATCACACAACCACCCATAGTGAACGACCACCCACCATCGCCGCAGCAACCTCTTGCAGGTACGAATCATGGTATTTACTCGTGTCTCTCATCCATTCTCTTACCTACTTGGTGAAGGAGCCGAATCTGGAAATCGTGACACATTTGACGATCCAGTCCACGGCCAGGCTGGGACACCTCATGGGCTCAATACACAATCCAGAGAGGAGATGAAGATAATAATAGACAAACGTCTCGAAGTCAAAATATTACCAGAAGGTGCTACCTATCACATACAAGGGGAAACCATCAGCGCTCCCGTACCAACAGATGACTACTTCCACGGATCACCGATGACAATTATTGAAATACCAGGAGGCAAAAAGTTCCCACTCGGGTTACATCAGGCCTTTCGGGCGGATACGGCCAATATACGATTGCCGAAATAGATCCGAAAACTATATATCACGCGCTTGACCCGGTACCTATCAATCGGTTATTAAGTAAAATAGAATCAAGTCCTGCCAATGACATCCGTGTCCAAGTTGTTTTCTTGCCACCAGACTCCAAGTGGGGTGAACTTGACATTTCAGACAAATCATACATTCAGATACCATGGCACAAGCCAGTTGTTGATACCCTACTAGGCCGTTTCAGTGTACCATGGAAGATTGTTCGTAGTATCGAATACCCTGGCGTTAACATCGAGGTAGGTCATCTTGCCCTTCCTACAACGCGACTGGCTTTCACAACTACAGTGGTTGAAAGATTATAAGAGGATGTGCCGTCAAAGTTATAACAGATCTGAAGCTCGACGCAAGAAGGAGGACAACACGTTTATTGAGCGCTGTATGAAAAACATGTGGAAACGTGTGCAGAAGGACAAAGGGCCTGTTCGTTACATCAAACCCGCATTTGCTGGTTCCCGTGCAATTAAACGAGTATAGACAGGCCTCCGTTAGTGGTGATGGCTTAATTGCTGGCGGTTGAGCATGATGTGACACAGGATGCATTTTAGTTTAATGGGTTGTGTAATTAAGGGACAGAGCAAGGATAATGATAACAATAAATATTTTTGAGCGACGATAGCATCACGTGTGGCGCGTGAAGAACCTCCAGGACTTGCAAGTTACACTGGAAATCCATGCTCATTTCCGAGTAACATCCAGGGAAATGGTGGCAGAACAGGAGCAGTCATCTCTCGCCTGGAATAGGGTTGCCACACATTCCGATTGACTCACCTTCAATTGTAACCACTTTCACTCTGGGGAACGAACGAGGCCCCGCTCGAGACAGGGATGGCCGCTACCTGTTGAGTTAATGCTTCCTACCACCGAGAATGAGAATGAGGACAGGTAGTGGGCTCATACAGTTTCCATGAATTGTCCGACGAAATGGAACTCGTCAATGACACTGTATCAGTTGCTCCTGTAAGTAGCAATGCACATCCATACCCATGAGTTTTGCAGTAGTAATTGCGACGTACCAGGATCCTGGCTCGACAACATGAATAGAAAACCCAATCGAACTCGAGGCAAACCCCGATTTGCACTTCTCCCCTTTCCGCAATACCCACGGCCAACATCTCGTGCGTCCACATCATTTTGACAATCATTGCAAAGTATACCACAAGCTGCACGGTAATGATGATGCGCGGAGCTAATGCCGTTTTAAAGCTGAGAGGCGGATGCATGTCAACGTCGCCCACTGCACCGGATTGCCATATGTTGAATCCAAGGATAGTGACACTGAGCCAGGCGATAGAGCATGCGAAATATAGAAAGGGTAAGGCGAGGAATACCCATATGTTCTACTATATCTCTAATTTGGATTCTTCCGCTTCCTGCCGCACCAATGTCAGTATCTTATACACGTGCAAGAGCAACGTAGACTTAGCGATGAGAAAATAGTGGGACAAATTGGTTTACCGAAAAAGTATACGGCAAAATCAAAGAAAACAATACTGCGGGAAAAGATGGTACTATAGAAGCCTGACCACAAACAATATGTCAAAGTACGTGAACGAAGAGAAAAAAAACAGCACATTACCTGCATACTCCTATGCGTATTAATGGTTCCTATACTAATGGATCATTCGGTATTATCTTGCTGTTAAAACCTTTTGAGTTGCGCGAGTGTTCGCACGCCAACCTATCTAGCCACTATTTGTCTGCAGCTATTTGCAGTCTAAATAGAAAAGTGTATTGGTTCAAAAACACAAACGACCTACGCTATATGGTGGGCAAGATCATCATTCGGGGTTATTGACACTTATGGCCAACAACGCTATAGGAACCTCATCACACGTAACAAGGTATCCAGGCAAGGGTGCCACGGTAGGTACACGAAGGGGGGAGAGACCACTTAAGTGGCTGCGGCTCTCGGAGACGCGTTTGGTGCACGTATGTTCGTACTCAGCTAACACCAGCGGGCGGAAGATGGCAGCATGGAACTTGCAGAGGTGGTGGGTGGCTAGGTAAGATCCCCGATAGTTAAAGCACTGGCTTATGACGTTGTGTTGTCTGGATGGCAAGTTGGCAGCAGCTGCAGCGCAGGCGGCTGTCGGTTAGTTGGTGGCGCATACAGTGCACCATTGAAGGTTGGCGGGGGGTGCAGCGATAGTCCTAAGTAGCAGTGCCATGTATCGTCAGGCTCCACGGGCAATTACTTGGCCTTCCATGCAGTAGAACCGATCCACCCAACATTGAAGCTAAGGTAGGGGTTCAACGTTGCACTTCTGTTTCGTGCATCTGGAAATGCGCACAGTCAAACACAACCAAACTCTCCACAGTTCGACGCATCGACGACCGATAATCAATCATCAGCGGGCGCGTGCGGTTGGGGGTGTACTACACGTGTATACACCAAGAATGCGCGCCAAATATCTTCTCGCGACAGTTGGGAACCGCTGCGAGTATGTCATTTGTTACTAGTAGTCTGTTGGCTTTCTGATTGGATTGAGGATGTAGAACCGACATGATAGGTGCGAATAACTTTGCAATTTAAGATTGCACACTATGAAAATGGTTAAACAAGACTCGTCTGGATAGGAAGTACACACGGTTGAGTTTCTCCATATGTACTTAAATTCAATGCATTAACTATCGCGGCATCAGGCTTGGCAGTCATCCTGAACCCCCTCCTTCAGAAGGACAGTGTCTAACTCGCTGGCATGATCATTCTCGATGTTTATCGCCTTGGCAGGGCTTTTCACCCAAGAAAGTTTTGCTCTCTAGATGACGTACTTGTTGCTGCATCCAACCGCATCCATGACCTTCTCTAGATGTCGCAAGGAACACAGTTCCATCTCCATCCAAAGTTATTTCCGGACAGATCAAGGTGCTGTCTATCGTATAAACGCATCAAACGCCAAGTGTTATCAGTTAAAAAACTCTAGATTACACTTTTGGCACATTTTCAAACAGGATAATACCTGTAAATCATTGGCTCGAAGCGGTCATCAAGCAAGATTGGAGCGCATATTTAAATATGGCTCCCGGAATTCATACAGTCGCAGATGCGGATATTGCAGTTAACTACACGCACAAGAGTGAAGCGCAGGCTGCAGGCAATTTTCCTATCAGAGCTACTATAGTCGTGGCGATGGTGGGTGGAGGAAGACTCAGGGTCAGTGCCAATTTCGACCTCAACGTGAAGGCAGAGTATGGAAAAAAGGCCGTATTCGTTGCACCCGGAGAACGACAAGCTGAAATGGAAATGGTTGGCTAGAAAAGAGTTGGGAAACGCATACTTGCTAAATCAGATCCTGAGGCGGATGATGAGGAATTAGAGGATTCGGTTGAGGTTGAATTGAGGGAGGAAATTGAGGACACAGGGATTGCAGAAGCCCATGAGCACTTGATAACTTGTGGCGATGGGAAAGAGCACTTCACTCTGTTCGATGCATGAATTAGAATATCATGTATTTGAGAATTGTTAGATCTGTCGAAACACGCTTTATATAGTAGCTTGTGGTAGTGGAGCACTCCATCTTTGAGAAAATCAGTGGGACGAAGTTCAAATAAATTCGGTTGTCGGAAAAGGAATACAAAGAAAAACGACACTGCGGAAAGGTAAACTATAGAAGCCTGGCAACAGAAAATATGTCAAAGTACATGAATATTAAAAAAAACAGTGCGTTACCTGCTAAACTCCGATATGTATAAATGGTGCCCATACTAATGGATCATCTGGTATTATCTTGCCTTTGAAACCTTTCGACTTGCGTGTGCGCTCTCGGAGGCTCCTTACAGCATGATGTAAAAATTCCGCAGATCGTTCGCATACCAACCTATCATTCCCTACCAACATTCCTGCATACACATCCTTTGCAACAGCTGCCGACTCGCTTGCAATCACCTTCCACAACGTGCCAATAACTGATGGATAACCTGCAAGCTGTATTGCCGATGAGAGGCTGATAGATTGCGACAGGAGACTAGGATTTGCCGACTCTCCTAAGGCAGCTGAGTGACACGCTGATAAAAATACTAATTGACCATGTGAAATGTTCATTGCAGTAAGATCGGCAACAGTAAGAGGAGCTGTCTTCCAGTTTTTCAGGAGCAATCGACTCTCAGACGGATTTGTAGCCGACGAATAACCATGACATGAAAAGTGAACAACTTGGTAGTCGCGTAACTTCTCTAGAACGTTATTCTTGTCCGGCGCCTCCAATACCGTTGTTTGTATAGATGGCGACAGCAGCGAGTGCAACTCTTCCACGTCGTCTGAAACAAACACAAGTCCGTCTTCTTTTGACTTGGAGTCAGGTCAACCAATCAGCACTACCTTTTGTTGGACAACTTGTACCGCCGCTCGTTCGCTTCGTTCACGTGCATATTTTAATGCTTTGAGTGTCGGGGTATAGGATGAAATAACACGATCAATGGCGGTTCTAGCTGATCCAGATCCATGATAACCAGCAGCATCAATTGGTAATACGTTGAGAAGATCACTTCCAACCCAGTAAACCCTTGGCCAATGGCTGGGGTTGTGATCCTTAAACCCGATTTCGTCGAGAATACGTTCTACTGCAACGTCCCAGAGCCACTGCAATACCTCGTGAATTTTCTTTCGGCCCTCTACCTGCGTATGTTTTCCAGTGGTACGTGTAGCATTGAGAAACTGCGTAGTGTAGGATTCTAAATCGGTATATTGGAGCTTTGGGAGTGGAATACTACGAATGTCGCTGAGAGTAACGATAATGGCATCGCTTCGAATTTCAGAGACATTGAATACAACGATGGGGCCAGAAGCAGCTAATTCTTTGAGTGCTGATTCTGATGGAACTCGAAGGAAGTCGCCAAATCCTGGAAGCTTTCGGATTTCGGCCAGGAGTTGATCAAACCGTTTTGCTATCTCACGGCGGTCATTGTGGACATTGCGGTCTGGGTCAGCAAGGTGCGCTGGCAGCTTGGCCTTGTATAGGATTTCATTGTCAGTTGGCTCGACACGACATTGTTGAACTTACCCCGGAAGGATCGAGTTGTTCCCTTAAACGAACAAATTTCTGTGCAATTTCGGGATGTGATTCTTCAAGATCAACAATGTCGGATCGCACTTGTAGTTGCAAGTTTGCCAATATACCGTTTCCTAACTCTGATAGCTGCAATGCACTGCAAGCAGACTCGCCACATTGGATGAAAACTGATACTGCAGAGGAAGTGATACTAGAAAATCGAGACAAGACGACTTGACGATCATGTGAGTTCAAAGTGTGTGGAGTCATGGCAGGCAGGAGTTCCACAGCCATTTTCAGGAGGGGTTTGGCGCGGTTGAACTGTGCAGTTTGGATAAGCCACCGTGAAGCTAAATATGCAGCCAAGATTCTAGCAAAAGGAGGGGCTGAGACAATTCCTACTGCGTGTTCATTCATGGCGACTGCCTGATCAAGGTCCTCCATTGATCCTGTCCGTTCAAAGCAACCTTGGAGCGCACTCCCCATATTGTTGAAGTACATGAAGCGATCCGGATGATTTTCTGGCGTGATGTCAAGTGCTTGTTGGATTGTGGCAATTGCCTCATCAAGGTGCTCCACTGATCCTGTCCGTTCAAAACGACCATAAAATGCAACTCCCAGGTTGTTGAGGCACATGATACGATTTGGATGATTTTCTGGTGTGACATCAAGTGCTCGTTGAGCGATGCCAATCGCCTGATCAAGGTGCTCCATTGACCCCGTCAATTGATAACGATAGAAAAGTGAAATTCCCAGGCTACTGAGACACACGGCATGAAGTATATCCCAATTTTCTGGTCTGACATCAACTCGAAGTGCTCGTTGATTCATGGCAATTGCCTGAACAAGGTCCTCTTTCAACCCCATCAATTCAAAACGACTTTGAAGTGCCGTCCCCAGGCTGTTGAGGTAATTGGCACGATTTGGGTGCTTTTCTGGTGTGACGTCAAGCGCTCGTTGATACATGGCAATTGCCTGATCAAGGTCCTCCTTTGACCCCGTCCGTTTAGAACGACGACCAAGTGCATTTCCCAGGTTGTTGAGGTACATGGCATGATCCGGATAATTTTCCGGTGTGAGGTCAAGTGTTCGTTGCATAATGGCAATTTCCTGATCAAGGTCCTCCATCGATCCTGTTTGTCTAAAACGATGATGAAGCATATTCCCCAGATCGCTGAGGCACTTGAGATAATCTGGATCTGGATGATTATCTGGCGTGACGTCAAGTACTTGTTGACGTTGATACATGGCAATTGCCTGATCAAGATCTTCCATTGACTGGGTGCATTTGAAACGATTATAAAGTGCAGCCCCCAGTTTACCAAGGTACACAGCACGATGTGGATGATTTTCTGGTGTGCTGTCAAGTGCTCGTTGATAACAAGCGATTTCCCGATCAAGGTCCTCCATCCGTTCTTGTTGTTACGGGACTAGCAAGAGCGTGACTAAACGCCGGACAACGCATGATTGTGACTCCACGAGTAGCCTAGCAGATGATGGTGACCGGTGACACATGCACAGGCGATTACGACATCTACGTAGCATCCCCAGGCTACTATTCCATCGGTGGTGACCACGGCGACGACTCCGCTATGTACGACGACGACGATGTCTCGTCCGAGCTCTCCATCCCAGACGCTTAACTTTGGCTTCGTCAACTCCATCCTCATGGACGATAGCAATAGCTACTGACGACTCTGCAGAAAATATCGAAACGCCTTTTGAGTGTTCTCCCTCGCCTCAACAAACGCCAAAACGTGGATCTAAGTCCGTCTTTGGTAATGGCTTAACAACTGGCTTAACGATTCTAGCTGGCTCCCGCAGCCGAGCAAGAAAAAGAAGAAAACAATTTCACCCTGGCATCCTCCGCCAAACACAATGGGGAACCTCCCCTTCACCCGACCTATCTTTCCACATTCGCTCCCGCTACAGCATCCCGTTTCCTTTAGCTCTTGATCCTCCCATAAACCCATAGACGCCGTGCCAGCGTCCTGGGTCATAGATCTAGGTATGGATATCCGCCTGCGACTCACCAGTTAACGCTACGTACACGCGCGGCTAATGACACTGAAAGAAAGCTTTCTGTGAAACCTACCGACCTGCTAATACCGTCACATGATGATCGCCTTTTGCTTATCCGCCAGTGGCATTGATATTTGGGAGAATGCGACTTCTGTGCGTATGATCAACTCCGAATTCAAGGGAACTCATAGGCTCTGACATATGAACAGAAAGACACTTCGTTGAGCGCTATAATTGTTTCACTACTTTTAGCCGTACTCTCGCTCTCGTCAACACACGTTACCTGCCATACGATTGGTCATCTTATCATGGGTACGTTGCTGAGCCCTCTATGCATCCGCCGACTAAATTCCTGCATTGGAGGAGCATATACTCGTATCATTGAAGCTGTATAACAATATGTCGACTTTTGCGGGTGGCCGAGAACGGAAAACTGTCTTGGATTCTTTCCCTTGGGAACTGAAGGTGCGTATCGTTGTACCGCGATCGTTCATTACTTATACATAGTAGCTTTAGCTCAAGTTATTGAACATCCGCCGCAAGGGAAAGTCAGAAACTAACATCCCGGAGTCGGAATCTATTTCAAAGATCGTGGCTGGCACGCGCGTGAGCAGGATGCTGGCGAAGAAACGAATCAGGAGGGTATACGGTTGAACGTTCCATTTTTTTCTGAGTGAGAAAGTAATTATTTTTTGCCTGCAGCCCACTGAAGGTCAGTGATAGTGTGATACTATCCGGGGTTAGGAGGTGATATTCTTGCTGATCGCATCAGAATCTGTAGTCGTGCAACAAATATCATTATTCAGGACTACTTGCTCAGGTCGAGAAACAAAGGTCAACTCCTATGGCTGTCCGTCTATGTCGGCACGCATCGTCTTATTTATGTACGAGCACTTGCACATGCTCACACCAGAAACGTATGCGCCGAATTCGGGTCGATTGACGGCAGGTATGAGGACGAAGTGAAGAGGTGATAGAGGATGGAACGACATTGTTTGTTAGTGGAGGGTGGGTAGCAGAAGGAGCGTGAAAAGGGAGCGACTTCAGTAGAGGGAAGTACAAGGCAGCAGCCAACGTCGTGGGTGACCGGTGAATTGTCAAAGGTGGTGGCTTTGATTTCGTGCTCCCGCCCAAACAAATCCGCACATGCTCGAATCACGGGAGCCTAACGAAGATATGATATCAGGACATGCCCGGGTTGTAAAAGTTCCAAAGTCAGGTTCGGTTACTCTGAGGCGAGCTTGTGGACATAGATCCACAAACTCGCATGGATGATGGGACAATCCCTGGATATCAGACTGTCAGGAGACTGAATTACCTTGACGGTTGGTGTGCGACAACCGGAATTTGTTTGACTCTGCGTGGCAAGTCGCGTCTCCGTCTTGCCTTGGCAGGTGTGCAAATGTGGGTTTTTTTTTTTTTTTTTTTTTTTCGCATAGTAAGGGTGTGGTATTTTTCAGATAAGTGCGTACGACAATTGCAAATGTGGGGTCGGTTCTACTGGTTCACCGAACTTCAGAGCCCTACCTACAGATGTCTTCAAGCGAAAGATCTTGACCAAGAAATTACAGAAACCGCTGATGCAGCGATTCTTCTAAGTGACAGTAAGGAAGCTATAACCAGTGATTGGACAATCCAGACCTTGTTCCTCAATTAAGCCATGCTGCCACAGGTCGTCCGCTTGAGACCAGCCGTGGTACAGCCTGGACCACATTGAGCGAAAGGAATGGGACCAGCGACGAGAGCAGGAGGACAAGTGGAGGTAAACCGCGGGTTATCCATAATGGACCGCTTCGTGAGCGTGAGCTATGGTGTGCACAAGGTTTTTTTACATAAAAAAGAAAGTTAACAAAGCGACAGAGGAGCCAAAAACTACGAACTTTGGTCAAGTGAGGGAAGGATGTGCGACTTGAATCATCGAGATCGAAATAGGTGGCCATGCTGCCTCGTACTCGCAGCATGGGGAGTTAGCGATATAAGACAGACCACCTCGTCTTTTTTTTTACATAAACCCCGACCTGAAATGCGGAACCCCAAGCGAGCCCACCCTTCAACATTTCAACTCGAATCTGACCATCGGCGTCATCACACCGTGAGAGTGAAGAAAATAGCGGCTCCAAGATGCGATATGCGAATCTAGCGCGTGTTAGGGTCCCGCGCATATCTTAAACCTCATCCGAGCCCCATTATCAAGGCCGATTGAGAAATGGTTTTTGGAAATGGTTTGAGAATACATCTAAAAACAAGAAAATAAGATGCGCTTATTCATATATTCATAACTCAGTACTCAGTAGCGATTTAGCAGAACCTCACTAGCCAATTGCTTTCGTTAGCCCCATGATACTATGTCAGTTCCTAATCACAATGTTAAGGATAAAGTAATTCGACGGATTTTCGTTGAAGACGGGTTCTCTCTCTGGCAATGCTGTCGTCGGTTATATTTGTCATGGGCGGACTTACACAGAAGGTCGCGGAAGATATACATTATAGCTCTCCCCATGATTTAATTTGACGATGATTGCCTCCTCGGACTCTGGAAGGAATACAAAGATTAAGTTACCAATGATTAATGATTGACGACAAAGATTCCGTCATTGAACACCAGACTCATCAATGGACATGCCGTATTCACGTTCAGTGTCTGTCAAGTTCCAGTACCATTTCGGCAAGTACACCAGGGCAGGCTTGACAGGCTTGTTCTTGCTGTTATTTCTCTCCTTGTGCCCCCGTGTGTGGAGGCACAATCCACGTTGTCAATTACCTATCGTGACCACAAGTGTGACACAGTCACTCGCACAGCATTGCCTCTCGCACTCGCGCACAGAACTCACCGTCAGTTGCAATCCAAGTCGCACAAGGCCGCCATCAGTGTCTTTCGCCAAAGATACTAGTACTTGGACTCTTGTCACATCATTCTAGTCTCAGATTTTGCATTCCGGTACTAGGCACTCACCATCGCTCTGACTTTCCGTGATTGCAAGTAACATCTGCAACCTCTATACACATATCTCCTTAACTTGCTCCAGATACTGTTTCATATACCGTTCCAATATCAAAATTCAACTGTCATGTCCAACACTGTACATTCTCGAGATACACATCTTGAGGGTGAGTTTGAATGGTCTGAATTTGCCATTATGCAATTCTGACATAGTTGAAGCCCCTGAAGGGATAGATATGCTTAAAGATAGATATGCATGCCCCCACTTTTGCATTCTTGTCATTGGAAGGGCTAATGCAGGCAAGACCACTATTCTTGAGAAAGTTTGTCATGTTGCACAGGGCACCAAGCCTATTATCCATGATCAGGATGGAGCTATACTTAAACCCAGGAAGCTGGAAATTTTCAAGCAAATTTTTCAAGGAAAGAAGTCTGGTAGTCATTTAAACCCATCCATAGAGGTGGGTTAGTTTGTGCACTTTGACTATCATTGACATTTTTCAGCGGGGTATGCATGATATTGAGCACCAAATTACATATCCTGGCAGTAACTTCATCTTCCATGATTCACAAGGGTTTGAGTCTGGTTCTAAGGAAGAAATGGAAAATGTGTGGAAATTTATTGAGCAAAAATCCAAGGCAACTGATCTCAAAGATCAATTGCATGCAATTTGGTATTTCATTTGTGTAATATTTTTCATGTTTTATCTAATATATGCTGCCATAGGTACTGCATACCTATGGATAGTCCTCGCCCCCTGGCATCTACAGAGCAACAGTTCTTCAACAAGGGAACTGGAGGTAAGTCAGCAGTGATCTCAGCAACAGTTTATTGATGAAGGGACAGTTCCTTTGGTGCTAATTTTTACCAAATTTGATGGCCAAATTATACAAGAATGGGGTAAACTTACTGACATGAGAAATGGAAAGCTTAATTGGGAAAGAGCCAGAAACAATGCTGAAAAAACTTTTCAGGAAGTTTACCTACCTAGAGTAATGAATGCAAATCACCCTCCAAATGCATTTGTGAAATTGGAAGGTGAGTGATGACATCCATTCACCATATCATTAATAAGTCTGTGTTTCCAGGGCTACACAAGGCAGAAAAAGATTGTCCTGAACTGATAGAGAAAACAGCTGAAATAATTAACAATTCCACTTTGCATTATCTTTTTGTCTCAACCCAGGCAAACAACCTGAATCTTTGTGTTAAAAATACTCTTCAGTGAGGTTTTACACAACTGTTACTAACATATAATGTAATGCATTACAGATATGTGTTAAGCAAAAAATTAAAATGGGAAGCAATTCCAATATGTGTGTTGAGACATTTTCCATATTATTGGGTAAGCCAAGCATTCTACCTTATATCACAAAGCTTATAGTAGAGTACTAATAAGGTGAAGGTATGCCATTTTCACACTGAATTAACAATATCAACACATTGGGAAGATAAAAGATAATGTAGTCACATCTCCATTTTTCATATGGACATCTGAAACACTGTATAGGATGTGAGTATCTTTATATGCAAAATAGTAAAGTTTGCCAGACATACCATGTTGCTCTCAAATAGAATGTGAAAAATGTGAGTGTTGGTATAATATTGCTACCCTTTGAGCTTGACAATATACCAATAGTGGGTAAATAATGCTTAAATGAATTTTGATAAGGAGTTTAATGGATGCAACAGAAAGTAAGTAACAGCATATACAGTATTTCCTTTCAATGATCCTACATTATGCAGGAAGTAGGTTATGAAGCACATGCTTCTATCATAGAGAAGAAATTAACTAGAATGATCAACAGTCTGTGAGTGTCATTGGCAATACTCAATGATTAGTCTCATTGAATGGTCACTGGCAGAGAGTGAGTAATGGTAGTCATTTCATATTATGAACTGTGCTGACATCTGATCCCATGACCAACAGAAAGTGAGTGACAGTGGTCATTTCATGCCATGGACTGTGCTGACATCTGATCCCATGACCAACAGTATGTGAGTGACAGTGGTCATTTCATGCCATGGACTGTGCTGACATCTGATCCCATGACCAACAGAATGTGAGTGACAGTGGTCATTTCATGCCATGGACTGTGCTGACATCTGATCCCATGATCAACAGACAGTGAGTGACAGTGGTCATTTCATGCCATGGACTGTGCTGACATCTGATCCCATGACCAACAGTTGGTGAGTGACAGTGGTCATATCATGCCATGGACTGTGCTGACATCTGATCCCATGACCAACAGGAAGTAAGTGACAGTGGTCATTTCATGCCATGGACTGTGCTGACATCTGATCACATGACCAACAGAGAGTGAGTGACAGTGGTCATTGTATTCCAGAGATTTTCCCAACATCTAATTAACAGGTGGTGAGTGACAGTAGCCATGTCATGGTTCATATCACTCATTTCTTTTTCCTAATACATTCATTTACTCTCAGTTTGTATGTTAATTCACTTCCTTTAGATCAGCATTCTCATAATGCCCATTATTAGCCTTCTGTAATGTCTGCATATGGGATACAATTGCAAGAAAGAAGCACATTTCAGATGGTTAAAATTACATTTCTTTTACACAATTATGTATTGACTTCAGTCCTATCAGCCATCACATTGTCAAGCACTAGTTGGTGAACTATTCTTTCATTTCTAAATTAATTCATGTTGATAAATCAAAGCAATTATCATCATTGCTAAGCAAGCATTTTGGGCAAGAGAATTTTATTTAACAGCTATCAAGAATGCTGTTGATCAGTTCATGAAGCAGAATTATGTGGAGAAAATCAAAAGTCAAATTTCTGTTAAGACTATCCCTCCTGATGATACAGAATTGTTCAACTTTCTGTATAATCAAACTACTGATAGTATGCACTCTATTTATTCCACCTTATTTTGCTGACCATTGTGACACAGATGGCTCATTCCACTAACAATTACATCTCAAAAATGCCTGTCACAATCTAGTAAAATTCCTCCATTGTTGTGCTTAGCAAATGTTGCATGTATTATAGCACTTTTTAAAAACATGCAAAAAAAATGAGATTGGAAAACATTTATTTCTGCCAATAGTAATATGGCTTGCAAAGAGCAAAGCTCTACTACCATTTCAGTAACATCCAACTGTGCAGTACACAGTTACAGCCCAGGAGAAGAAGAGGGCAACTACAAAGTCAGAAAACAAAGTCAAGACATTTGACTTGTGGGATGAAAACCACACTGACCATGTGATGCTGCTATGTCACACCATTCAATCATGCTCACCATTGCTGCTTGTTGTTTATCAGGACTCCCTCAGCATGATATCTCAAGGCCCCTTTAGTAGACTTAGAGAAGAGGAGGAAGTATCAGGAACCCCTTGGTGTGATGCCTAAGAGTCCCAATAGCAGACTAGAGAGGAGGAGAAGGGAGAGGACTGAGGGGAGAGACCCAAGAGAACTTGACTGAGGACTCCAGTGCTGGATTGCACTTCTTATATACTATGACAGGTAGTCTGTGCACTAACCCTAAAGGCTGTACAACCCTAAGCTAAGTATAGTACAGTATGAGTCAGACAACATGTCAGTAATGCTGATGTGTCATCCATGCCATGCTCTGATATCTAATCTACTTATCTAAGCACTGGTCAATAGGTGCCTGATTAGTCAGCACATGTTTATATAATATGAAGAAAGTAATTAAAAAAAGAGAAATGACTTAGTGGAAAAGCAAAGCT
This sequence comes from Amanita rimosa, assembly GCA_023014395.1. Taxonomy (NCBI): domain Eukaryota; kingdom Fungi; phylum Basidiomycota; class Agaricomycetes; order Agaricales; family Amanitaceae; genus Amanita; species Amanita rimosa. The sequence continues at coordinate 38,698 of JAEBUO010000051.1, forward strand.
TTTTCAGTCAGTCATGACAGTACCCCCTTCTCAAGATTTGGCTTCCAGACAAATTTAAACTTTGTCATCATCTTTCAGCACACTGTCCTCTATCACAGATGATGATTTAGTAGCCTCTATTTCTTCAATAATTGGTGATAATGGGCATGAAGGTGGAGTGTAGACTTTAATCATTTCAGCACAAAATGCTATATCATGCAATTGTTCTCAAAGGTGTTACAATTCTCTTTTCCCTTTGTTAACGGACTACATTTACTTGTTACAAACCCATAGTTACGCTTGGACGTTATCTCCTTTTATAGCTACTTTCACTTTTCCTTTCTTAGATAGCTATGTGTTAGGACTAATCCTTGACACAATCACAAGCTTCAGAGGAGAAAAGATAGATTGAGACGAAGCCTAGACACAGTAGTCTGTAACCTACAAGGAGGAAACAATCTAGAGTCTTAAGGACTCCTACCTACAGACACACTCCTTAAATACCTGAGCCGTTGGTCTGTGCGCACAGTCTGCGCAGCCGCTAAGGCTATGCACGCGCAGCAACAAGACCCAGACCCATCTCCCAGACCTGCCCGGACTCACCCAGACTCCCGGTCCCTTCCCGCGAACGCCGTTTCACCCAATATCCCCTAATAGCCCTGATCGTATAACCACCCTGGGTTATATAATCTTCCTGCCATATCTGGATAGGGGTCCCGCGCCGTATGCTCGCGTCTTGTTATACGTCCGTAGGCCTCTGAATAAAATAGAGAAAAATAACGAAAAAGTCCATGTCATAACATGACCTCCTCCTTAAGACTTCACGTCCCGGGAAGTCATGCGTTGATTGTGAATCGCTTCAGCACCGAGCGCTATGTCATGCGATGGTTTGCCTTAGGGGAATCAAGCGTGGGTTTAACCGGCCCACCGCACTCAAGGTCTCTTGAGAACGCCCCTTCCGTGTCAGGTTCAGCGTAGATGAGTTTGCGGTCACCTTTCCACCGTTGCCAATTCCGTTTTAATTTGTCGAGGTAGTCACGCTCGAATTTGCCATCTTCCCAACCGAACAACTGTTTGGGAGCCTTTGTATCCGTGTAATTGTGCCAATTTTTAAACTGTAAGTCTGTGATCGCCAATTGTTGAGGAGCACTTGGATTGTGTCTGTGGAACTTCTGAACCTCTTTCTTAGCATTAGCAAGGTTCTTGGCAGGTTCCCATGTAGATTCTTCCACTGGGTAGTTTTTCCATTTGACCAAATATTCCAACCTGCCACCGTTTCGTCCGCTGACTCTACTGTCCATGACTTCTTCAACTTCGTACTCGTCGTCCTCAGATTCCTCTACCATTTGTGCCTCTTTACGTTTGGCAATTTTTTCGATTTGATTGGGGAATTCTGGAGCAGTGTAAGGTTTTAAGAGTACTTCATTAAAGACGTTGTAGATTTTCCATGCTGCAGGAATCTTTAGTCGGTATGCCGATGTGCCAACTTTCTCCACCACTTCCAAGGGACCCACAAACTTGCCGTCTAACTTCTTGGTTGCTCGAAGCATTGGCAAATTTTCTGTACTAAGGTACACCTTGTCTCCTGGTTGATAGTTTTGTGCTGGTGTTCTGTGAGCATCCCACCGCTTCTTCATTGCTTCAGTGGTTTTTTCCAGCGCATTTTTGGCTTTGGCATGGACATCCTCGATTTCTTTGACTAGTTCCTCCATGACCACAGTTTTGGGCTGGTGTAACGGATTCATCCCCTTGTTGGGATGTCTTCCATAGTTCATGAAGAACGGTGAAAATCCCGTAGACGAATGTACTCGGTCATTATGGCAAAATTGGGCTACTGCGAGCCAATCACTCCAATTGTCCTGTCGATGGTTGACAAACATTGTCAGGAATTCCTTGACTTCCTGATTGACGCGTTCCGTTTGCCCATCGGTTTGCGGGTGATAGGCCGTGGATCTATTAGCTTGTATTCCCAAAATCCCATATAGGTCGTCCATGAACTTGGAGACAAACTGCAGTCCTCGATCGCTGATGACCTTCCTTGGCAAGCCATGTTCTCTGAAGACATTATCCCGGAATAAAACCGCTACCCCTTGTGACGTAATGGACGATGTTGTTGGGAGGAAATAAGCCTTCTTTGTAAACCGATCTACTATGACCATGATCATGTCATTTCCTTTGGAGTCCGGTAATGGTCCAATTAGGTCTACTGAGATCACCTCCCATGGCGCATTGGGAATTTCATTTGGATTTAGCAGTGCTGCCCTTGGCTGTCGATCTGGCTTTGCTTTCTGACACGTTTCACATCCTCGTATAAAGCGTTCAATGTCCTTTCACATTTGCGGCCACCAAAAGTTGCGAGTCAGACTTTCCACAGTTTTGACCACCCCTGAATGTCCCCAGGAGTGATGAATTTGAATCAAATCGCCCCTGATTCGCGCATCTGCTGGGACGTAAATCCGACCCTTCCATTCAACTAGTCCTTTTTCAACTTTAAAATCCAGGTTCTGCTGCTTGATACCTTGCCGAACCTGAGTTTCCCATTGCCGAGCCGAGACCTTTTGAATCTCCTTAATGATGTCTTTGATTGCCCGATCATCATCATAGACCCTTACGAACAAATGATCCTTCAGGAGTATCACCCCTTCATTGTCATTGTGTCCCTTTTCATGTCCTGCTCTTCTCGACAATAAGTCCGCTTTTGAATTGGATTTCCCAGACCGGTGTTTGATGACAAAGTTGAACTCCTGTAAGTCGGTGACCCATCGCGCTTGTCGTCTGTTCAGATTCTGCAGTTTTCGGAAATACGTGAGGTTTTGATGATCCGTTAAAACCTCGATCTGTTCTTTTGCACCTTTCAGGTAATGAGACCATTCATAAAACGCATGCATGACTGCAAGCATTTCCTTGTCATAGATCTCATAGTTCCATTCAGCTTCATTTAATGATTTTGAGATAAACGCCACGGGTCGCCATGTGCCATCCTTGCTTTGTTGGGACAAAATTCCGCCAATTGCAAAATCAGACGCATTGACTTCGACCCAAAATTGACCGTCATCATCGGGAATTTTGAGGACTACCTCCCTCGCCACAAGGTCTTTCAGTCCCTGAAAGGCCAATGTCTGTTGGTCTGTCCATTGCCACTCGATCTTTCCAGTAAGACCCGTTAAAGGCTTCGCCATTTTAGCAAAACCTTGGACAAAGCGCCGATAAAAGTTAATAAAGCCCAAGAACTGCTGAAGTTTTCGCTTGCACGTAGGAACAGGCCAATCAACCACCACCTGAACTTTGCCTTTTTCCATCTGGATTGAGTCCTGACTGATGACTAGTCCCAAGAAGTCGATCTGAGGTTGATTGAACCAACATTTCTCCGGTTTCAATGATAACTTGTGATTTTCCAGTTTCGCTAAGATGCGGTTGACATGCATCGTGTGTGCGTCCTGTGACTGGGAAAACACCAGAATGTCATCCATATAAATGACGACCCATCCTTCTGCAATTTCCTGCCGGAAGATATCATTCATCATTGTTTGAAATGTTGCCGGGGAGTTACAAAGACCAAAAAACATGACCAGAGGTTCAAACAGGCCTCGGTGAGTTTTGAAGGCCGCTTTCCATTCATCACCCTCTTTGATCCTAATATTATTGTAACCCCATCTGATATCCATTTTTGAGAAAACCTTGGCTTTTGATAATCAATCAATCAATTCGCCAATTAATGGTAATGGATAGCGGTTCTTCCTTGTGATGTCATTTAATTTCCGATAGTCCTGTACTGGCCTCAGTTTACCATCCTTCTTTTTGACGAAGAAGAACGGTGATGCCTGCTCGGAGGTGCTTGGTCTGATCCGTCCAGACTTCAAATTTTCTTCTAAGAACTCATCCAACTGTTCCCGTTCTTCTTTATTCAACGGGTATACTTTACAGTCAGTCGGCTGTCCTCCTGGAATAAACTCGATGGCATGATCCCATGGCCATCTTGGTGGTAATTCGTCAAACGTTTCTTTCTCAAATACTTTACGATATTTGAGATAGTGCCTAGGTACCGTTTCTCCTATCGACCGCTTCTTACTAGCCAATGCCTCTTTTGCTGCAATGTCGGTTGAGAGTGGTCTTAATTTTAACTCTTCTGGTCCTATATGCACAGCAAATAATCGTTCCCCTTCCTCTAAGGATTCGGTTTCATCTACCTCCTCCTCAGGTTCACTCACACTGGACTGGTTCCAGCAAGTTCCCGGACAATGGCTGAAAGTTATTTCCTGCTTCTTCCAATTCATACTGGGATTATGCAATTGTAACCAGTCATGACCCAAGAACAAGTCCGTTTTTCCTAATCTTGCGACACAACAATCCATAACTTCCTCATGATCTCCGATGTGTAGTTTAAACTGGACCATGTACTCGATATTTCCCATTGTATTACGGGTTCCATCCGTGTTATACACTGGCACTGGTCGCAAGAGGCGTCGCTTGTTCATCTGGTGTTTTTCTACAAATTCGTCATTGATACATGATCCTGTGCATCCTGAGTCAACTAAAGCTGTAACAGGAATCGTGGATCCTGTATCCATGGTGGTTATAATTCCTTTTAAGTTCATCTCTTGCTTTCCTGAAGCTTTGATAATTTGCTGCCGCAATTGTGCCAGATTCCACATTGCTTCTGACTCTGACTGTTGATTTAGTTCCTTTAACAATTGCGGTGTTACTTCAGATAATCGTTTCTCATGAACCCACCCTTTCAGGCAGTCCATAGCAATAGTTTCATTTTGTTGCCATATACGTCTCATTACCCATGCAGGGGTCCATTGCTTAATCCTGGGTTTTGCGCTCACACTTAGGTTTCAAATTTGATGAATATGAGAAGAATATTCATATAACAAGCCTTGTATATTTACACAAGAGTCATTGTCCATTTTCGAAACTCTATCAGCCAGCAGCGCTGAGCGCTCGCCTACTGGCTTTCACCAAAACCCTTTTCCTTTCCGAGTTCTTTCCATTGCTCCTCGGTGAGCTCTTCTATTTTAACCTCTCTCGCTCTCCACTTCCCCTTATCCTTCCACCTCGGTTTTCTTGGTTCCTGGCATTCTCGTGCAAAGTGTCCTTCTTTGCCGCAATTGTAACAGTTCCCGGTAACAGGTTTCTTGCTTTTATCTACATCCATAGCATTTGGATCTTTAGACGTTGTTGGCGTACTGTATTGGAACTGATTCGGTTTGCTATCCTTGGCAACCGTTTTTTCCTTGTAACCACCTTTTTGTCTATCCGGCCCGTACGCTTCCGTTGCCTTTCAATATGCTCGGGCAAGCTCTATTGCCCGATCCTGAATTTGCTTCAGGGTTGCATCATCCCCTAGATTTCCGTGCCTAATCAAATCTCGTCCTAATGCAGGGTTGATGTTTTGCTTAAACAGCGCAATCAGCGCCCTGTGGTCCCAGCCAACCAATGGCAGTAGTGCATTGAATCTAACCACGTGATCCTCGATCATTGTGTTTCCTTGTTTTAATGCCAAGATTGCATCGGTTGCTTTTTCTCGTGTCTCGGTTGACATGAAAAATTCATGCATCTGCGTTGCAAAGTCTTCCCACGAAGTGAAAGGAAATTGATTCTGCAGCGGCCTTCGGATTTCATGATCATTTACTATGACACCTTGGTTGAGCGATGCCCAAGACAGATTGGTCGGCCATCCAGAATTTACGACTTCATTTTGGTACTCTTGGTCTGCATCCTGGACTGCCTTGAGTTTAACTCCTGCCCAATCCCCTGCTCGATTGTCCTTTCCTTTCCTAATTCGATATAGACAAATGGAAATTTTTCGGTCCAGCTGAGTTTCACGGGCCAGTGTAAAATACGTCCTCATCTGTCTCAGCCATCCATCTACCATACGAGGATCTCCTTCATAGTAATCAGGCATTTCGGCTTTAGTAAGGGGTGCGGGTGGTGGTATTGGGTTAGCGCGTCGGTATTCGTTGACTATCCCAGCCACTACTTGTCCGATAGCTGTGATGGTTTCTTCCCGCTGCATTTGTTGCCTTTGAATTACATCCTCCTGAGCAGCGATCTGCGCCGCTGATGCTCCTTGAGGGGCAGGCAACTCCGTTTCCTCCGCCCAAACAGTTCTCCAACCGGTTAAGGTGTTATACATATTAGCGAGCATATCGGCAGTGAACCGGAAGGCCCCGAGCCTCTTGTGTCCTGAACCAGACCTATTCATCAGGTCTAGATGCGCCCATCCGTCATACTCATTCATTTGTTTATCAATATGATAGCAGTGTTCCAGATCATGGGTTCGACGAATCGAGATTCTGATTCGTTTGTTCTGTAAATTAGGATCCCAGGATACTACTTCATGAATTTGTGGGTATGCTGGCCAATTGTATTTGTCCCAGTATTGCGCTTTGATCAGGAATAAATAACAAAATCCAGGAATGTCCGGGTGAAGCATGTGTCTGTCATAACGGGGTTTCGGATATGGGTATGGAGTGGAAATATCTTTCTTAATCTCCCTTCTCCAATTGTCGATTTCCCGTTTTCGTGCCTCTGTATTGGATGAGTTGGGTGCATTGAGATCTTCCTTCATCCAGTCCAAAGGATTGGCAACGGATCCTCCATTCCATGTCCAATCTGCTCCCTGCGTTCGGGTTAACGCTTTACTCGGTCCGAATGCGCTGATGACCGCCTGGGAGTATGATTTTTTAATTGCGACCTGTCCTAGTTCCAGCAGAGATCGGACAGATGGATTTTTGGAGACTCCTTGTACAAACGAGGATATGGTTGCGGGAGATTTGGATCTTGGTTTCTTTGATTTCCCTTGTCCTCCAAATCTAGCTCGTTTGTTAAATTTACCATGCCGCTCCAGACGTTCCAGATCTTTCCAAGTGTAGATCTCATCCTTTTTGAGACTTAATTCTGCCCATTCCAGTACATGGAATTTATCTGGCTTTACATTATCCTGTAAACCAAAGACTGCGGAGTAGTCCCTGAGTTCGGGTTCCCAAGAGAGAATTTTTTCCAGCGTAGGCCACTCCGGCCAATGGAATTGGTTATGGAATTCCTTTTTAAACAGATACAGATAACAATATCTGTTTACCTTCCATGGTGCTGTTTTGGGAATAGCCGTTGTGTAGGATCCTGGTAACACTGGTTTCTCCTTTGAGATTCCTTGGACCCATCGCTGTGTGAACTCGACATCCTCTCCTAACTTGGACAGAAAATAATCATGATTGGGCAGCGTGAAAATTTTGTCCTCCCCATACTGGGATACGCGGGGTGGAGTATAATTCCTCGGCAATCTCCATTGGATATATGCAGAAAGATATGGGTCATATCTTTCTCCTCGGAGACGTTCCTCATTTTGGAGTCGCCGTTCATTCCTCATGACTCGCCCTGCATTCATGATATTCCTGTTTAAGGCATGCATTAGCCTATTCCGTTCTTTGGTTGTCAGTACAAGCCCATCATGTTTCAATGTATAGACATTGAAACTGATCAATAGTAGTTTGATATTTGAAGGCGTGTTGAATAGTGCCTCCCTGACCGGCAATCCAGGCTCTAGCTGATTCAGGACATCTTCCAGGGTTTTTCGTTCCTTGGCAATTTGCTGCTCCAGCTCCTTGAACCGGCGTTTCTGCAATAATTGTTCGTGGCTTATTTTTAGTAATTCTTGCCACGCGTCTTCTTGTTCCTTGATGGCCGCTTCTTCAGCGCACCATGCCGCTAATTTCTCCTGACGTTTCATTTCCTTTTGAAGACGTCTCTGTTCCTTCTGCCAGCGCTGCCAAGCCCTGACATGTGCATCGCGAGGTCGGTTGTCGATCCGAGCCTCCTTGGTTACTGTAGCGGGTAATTTCTTTGCTGCGCACCCCTGCGCCCATCCGACTGAGAAGATGATCCCGATTTCTTCAAGGGTCATGCCGGCCCTTGGCAATATGTAATTCCATTCCAATTTGTTTTTGATCTTCTTAGATCCGCGATTCCGATAACGCCTCAAGTAGAGGGATGTCGCCTTTTCTTCCGTAAACGTACTTCCTAATACGTCCACTGTCTGATGCGGTCAATAACGCACCCGCACTCAGATCTTCGATTTGATTCCACCAAGTGACCCAAATGTGTGGTGCCCGGGTCTTCACTGAGATGTCCTCATGCTCAGATCAATAGATCCGATACGTAATTGGTATTCTCAGACTGTATCTCCTTGATACACGACACACAAGTGGATTGTCTTCGAGGGTTCCGCCCCCTTTTCCGCAGTACTAGTGCTGGTGCCTGCAAGACCCTGCCCGGTCGACTACAGCGCGCTCCAAGCTCTCGTCTAATACTGTTTTATTGCCAGTAGCCAATTGGCCGTAGTCACCTTATAACGATAAGATGAGGCTATCTGTTGTCGGAGTCGTTGTCGCCTAGATTCCTCGAGGCTGTCTGTAGACACGTGCTGTAACGTGTACAGAGTCAGGCAATTTACTGAAACAAACTCTCCTTGTCACTGTCCATGACGACGAGCAAGACTTTGCTCCGCGCTGTGACCAACGACGAAGGGTGTGATGTAGAAGACTCTAGATTATGTTAGGACTAATCCTTGACACAATCACAAGCTTCAGAGGAGAAAAGATAGATTGAGACGAAGCCTAGACACAGTAGTCTGTAACCTACAAGGAGGAAACAATCTAGAGTCTTAAGGACTCCTACCTACAGACACACTCCTTAAATACCTGAGCCGTTGGTCTGTGCGCACAGTCTGCGCAGCCGCTAAGGCTATGCACGCGCAGCAACAAGACCCAGACCCATCTCCCAGACCTGCCCGGACTCACCCAGACTCCCGGTCCCTTCCCGCGAACGCCGTTTCACCCAATATCCCCTAATAGCCCTGATTGTATAACCACCCTGGGTTATATAATCTTCCTGCCATATCTGGATAGGGGTCCCGCGCCGTATGCTTGCGTCTTGTTATATGTCCATAGGCCTCTGAATAAAATAGAGAAAAATAACGAAAAAGTCCATGTCGTAACACTATGCTCTTTCCCCTTTAGTTTCTATTGTTCTCTTAACGTATATAAACCCCTCTCATGTACCATAGTTCTTTAGTTCCAACTTAGTCGAATCATATCCATAACTTGAACACTCTTTTGCTCGTCGCCTCAACCGCTCTCCTCGCTCTCTCTCTCTAGCCTTTGTCATCATCAGACTTAGTGCCTAGAACCCTTGTCCAGTGACTGGGAACAGACCGAGACTCTGTTTGTTGCTGTGGACTTGGACGCTGAACGACGTTGTGGACATCGACCGTAACATAAGTTGGAACTCAGGACCAGCTCAGGGTATCACCCCTAGCCGACACCATTGAGACCCGCAGCTCTCAGGAACGACCCCCGAACAGATCCGTCACCTATAAGGGGAAAACCTACCTTGGACGACGAGAAGTTTTTCTCTACCAACGAACCTGGTACTTTGTGACAGAAGGACGGAAACGAAACGAACCAGTCCCAGACAAATATTTTTCAGGAGACTTCTACTCAGGAGCCTTTGAATTCGATTTACCTGATCAAATCTACCTAGACTGGGGTAGTGAAGTACAAGGAGAACTGCTCTACCTTGTTAAGGAACCAGAAAACGAACCAGGAAGGACCCTCTATAAGAAATTCTTTAGTGGAAACGACCAACACGGAATTGCAGCTAGTCTTTTAGCAGAGTGGGAGGAATTACTACGAATTGAACAAGCCAAGCTTGAGGAAAACCCGTTTGATACAGATTACTCGAAACAAGGACCACCCCCATCTCTGAAACCCAGAACTCCGAGTAGAACCCCTACTCCAGAACCGAAACCAATCACCAGAACGCCAACCCCTGAACCACCGACTAACCCCGAACCACCGATCACTCCTGAACCAAGAATGGCATCTGAAACCAGTGCTAGCTCTAAAGGAGATATCAAACCGCAACCTATACGACCTTTTACAGGCAAACGAATCGAAGCAAGGTCATTTTTAGGACAGCTTGAGGATTACTTTACCCTCAATGAACAAAACTATGAAGGAAAGGACGAAAAGAAAGTCAGGTATGCGCTTGCATGCATGGGACCAGAACTAGACGACTGGAAAACTATTATCCGAAGCGAGTTGAATGACAACAGAGGCAGTACCACAGCCACATTCAAATGGAGCAATTATGAAGCATTTGAAACATGTTTCATCAATGACTGGGGAGAAGTCAACAGCGCCCTCCGAGCCCTGAACAATCTGTCCAAATTAAGAGTTGGAAACGGCGTTTCAGTCCCAGAATACATCAGAAAATTTCGCATGGATATAGGAACCTCTGGACTTACTGGAATACCCACTCAGTTGCAGGCATTCGTCAAAGGATTACCCTTAGAACTTGCTAGAACGATCTTACAGGACCAAAGAAAGATTAAGACAATGCAAGAAGCCTATGATAAGGCTGAGGATCACCATAACGCTTGGGACATGACAGGACAGGGAAACAGGAGAACCAATGACGGATCTGGAACACGTTTCAATCGAAGCAACAACCGAACCGGAGCAATCAGAGGTATAAATACCACGACTCCTGGCCGATTGACAGATGATCAAAAAGAGGAATACCGAAAGACTGGCAAGTGTTTCAGATGTGGAACACAAGGACACATCTCCAGAAACTGCCCGAAACGCAATGATGCGTCTTCATCCAGGTCTTCTTATCAGAATAAGGCCGTCCGTTCCGTCACTGAGGAACAACAGAAGGAAGAGGACGAACCAGCAAAGAAAATTAGAGCCATCTTTTCAGCAATGTCTACTGAAGAGAAGAATGCCCTCTTAAATGAATTCGAAAACGAGGGTTTTTAGTTAGGAAGCGTCATTCAGCGGTTGGCCCTTCCTTATTATCGAGATCTGAACAGTTAGCGCTTGATTCTGTAATAGTATTATCCAACAATGACAAGTGCATTTCATTAACTATCAAATCGACCGATTTACCTGCTGGAACATCTGCCCTAATCGATTGTGGAGCAGAAGGAAACTTTGTAGATGAAGAAGCAGTGAAAGAGCTCAGGAAAGAATGACTTAAGAAACCAATTAAAGTCAGAAACGCAGATGGAACAGTAAATGTGAAAGGAATGATCACACATCGAACCAAGATATGCTACATGATCAAAGGACAGTAATTTATCAATTGGTTCTGGATCACTAAGCTAGGTGATCAACGAATGATTCTAGGAATACCCTGGTTAGAAGAAAATAACCCGATCATCAACTGGCGAGAGAAAATTGGAGATCTGGACACGTCATCAAAAACGATCTGGCAGCTAGCCCTCAACTCCCAGCAATGGGGTGAAGATGACTACTGGATTAGAGTTAAAACATCGGCATCACGGGAACTAGAGCATAGGCTAAAGAAAGACGAACCATCCACCACATTACCTACAGAATATGAACAATGGCGCACCATCTTTGACAAAAAGGCATCAGAACGCTTCCCATCCAGTCGACCATGGGATCACGCAATCAACACAAAGGAAGGTTTTGTTCCAAAAGCTAGTAAACTTTACCCTCTATCGGTCAAGGAACAAGGGCTGTTAGATGAATGGATTGATGAACAACTCAAGAAAGGATACATTAAACCATCTACATCACCGCAGGCGTCACCGTTCTTCTTTGTAGCAAAGAAAGAAAGTGGAGCACTCCGACCCTGTCAAGATTACCGATACCTGAATGAATGGACCGTCAAAAACGCATATCCCCTTCCCCTTGTTTCCGATCTCATGACTAAATTACGAGGTGCCAAGTATTTCACCAAACTTGACCTCCGATGGGGATACAACAGTGTTCGCATCAAGAAGGGAGACGAATGGAAAGCAGCCTTTATCACCAATCGAGGGCTTTACGAACCAACAGTAATGTTCTTTGGACTATGCAACTCACCGTCAACTTTTCAAACTATGATGAACGAGTACTTTAGGGACATGATCAACGAAGGATGGCTGATCATTTACATGGACGACATGTTAATCTGTGCGGAAACACTAGAACAGCTAGAGGAGCGGACAAAACAAATTTTACAACGGCTACAAGATAACGATCTATTCCTGAAACTTGAGAAATGCAAGTTTGCCACGCAGGAAGTCGAATTCTTAGGAATGATCATCACCCCTGGACGCATTCAGATGGACCCAATAAAGTTAGCAGGGATCGCAGATTGGCCAGTTCCTACCACAGTCAAACAGGTCCGATCATTCCTCGGATTTGGGAACTTTTACCGACGTTTCATTGGGAATTTTGCTGCCATCGCTAAACCACTTACCGACCTCACTAAGAAAACAGAACCATTTGACTGGACTACTGAATGGAATGATGCTTTTGAAATTCTGAAGAAACGATTTGCATCTATGCCGGTATTATTAATGCCAGATCCTACCCGACCCTTTATCCTCCAAACCAATGCATCAAATAAGGCAATAGGAGCAGTCTTGAAACAAGCAGACGAAACAGGATCTCTACATCCCTGTGGATTTATCTCACACGCATTGACACAAACGGAACAGAATTACCAGATCTATGATCGGGAACTCTTGGCAATTATCAAAGGATTGATGACCTGGCGACATTTGCTACACGGATCACCCCACACCACTATAGTTCATTGCGATCACAAGAATCTGTCCTACTACCGAACCGCCCAACGCTTAACGCCCAGACAAGCTAGATGGTCATCCCTATTATCAAAATTTGACCTACGCATTGAGCACGTCCCTGGCACGAAAATGTTCGAAGCAGATGCCCTATCCCGACGCCTTGATCATATGGGAAATAGTGAATTACAAGAAGACGTCATAGTCCTACCAGAGGATCGCTTTATTCGTCTTATTGCGGAAGATCTAGTCACAGAGATTCAGAAAGCAATGTCAAAAGACGATTTCGGACGCATTCTAATAGAAGTTATCACCACGCACCGCGCCCCACCGATCAAATCGAACATACAGGATTGGTCTTATACCAATGGCATTATTCACTATCTTGGCAAAACCTACATCCCTGACCAAGACGGATTACGAACCAGATTGATTAAAGAAACGCACGAAGCACGATCATCAGGTCACCCTGGATGATTAAAAACCCTTGAACTCCTTAAACGTGATTACTGGTGGCCTGGAATGTTCAAACACGTCAGGGAATGGATAGAAGGATGTGCCCTTTGCCAACAAATGAAGATTAACACACACCCAAATGTACCAGCCCTTCACCCGATCCCGTCAAAAGCTACCCGTCCCTTTCAACAAGTAACCCTTGATTTCATCACTGATCTACCCCTTTCCGATGGCTTTGACTCGATCCTGGTCACGGTGGACCATGGTCTTACAAAGGGGGTAATTTTCACACCGTGCAAGAAGACAATCGACGCTCTGGGCACCGCGGAACTTTATGTCTCCGAAATTTTCAAACGGTTTGGCCTACCTGACATTTTGATTTCGGATTGAGGACCACAGTTCTCTGCAAAAGTATTTCAGGAAATACGAAAAGCATTAGGAATCAATCATAGAATGAGCACAGCCTACCATCCCCAAACTGACGGAGAAACAGAACGAGTCAACCAGGAACTAGAAGTCTACCTTCGAATGTTCTGTTCCAATGAACCACATCTATGGAAACCACTTCTCCCAATAGCCGAGTTTTCTCACAATAACTGACATCACGACACAATCAAAACTTCCCCATTCAGACTAATGTATGGGACGGACCCTGTTGCGCTTCCCACAGCTTCTACACGAATGACCACACCAGCAGCAGAGGAGCGCCTTCAGTTCCTAAGGAAAGCCAGAGAAGAAGCGCTAGCAGCACATGAATTAGCAAGACAACTAGTGGCAAGACAACGTAAGGACAAAGCAATACGATTTGAAAAGGGTACCAAAGTATGGCTTGAGAACCGAAATCTTCACATACCATATCAGTCTAGAAAGCTAGCACCAAAACGAGAAGGACCCTTCGAAATCGAACAAGTAATGGGACCAGTGACATACAAACTGAAACTCCCGAAACAATGGCGCATTCACCCTGTGTTTCATACGTCACTCCTTACCCCGTACAGGGAAATGACTGCACATGGGCCGAACTATGTGAAACCACCCCCTGATCTCGTAAATGGACAAGAGGAATTCGAGGTAGAGGCAATTCTAGCTCATAGGAAACGAGGCGCAGGCTACCATTACCTGGTTAAATGGAAAGGCTATGGATCGAATGACAATTCTTGGGAACCCGCTTGCAATCTTGTAAACGCCACAGATATCCTATCAGAATACCAATGACGCCGACACCTCTGAATCATGACTCAATATAGAAACTGCCACGTCTTGAAACAAAATTACCACTATACAAAACGGAACTGCTCAACACTCTCTCGATACACTATAGCTCTTAAAGAAAAGACCGTCTATACCCACATACAATACCTCCCCTTCCAACACGCTCCTAGGGCACCGAACCCACCCGGAAAACTCACCCGAACTGTGGTGTTAGTCACACGATACTATCGCACCCCTCGACTTGATCACCGTCACCAAAAGAACCCTTCAGGAACAACAGAGTTCCCTTGCAATGCCATCCAGAACTATCTTCCCAAGTACCATGACCTACGATTCGCAACCGACGATCTACCCGCCTATAATAAAGATCCACCCGCATACCAACTTCTAGCCATCAGAAATAGTGACGTTTATAAAAGTGCTCATGGGAGATTGCTATGCCCGGAAGAATACAAGCAGATGGATGAAATCACCAAACAGATACAGGAGTGTAGCGCACAAATCTGGTTAATTAGCCAAAGGATCAGAATACCAGGAAGGCCCCGCATTCTCATGGAAGATATCCTTGACGATCTTGATTATTTGTCTACTGCAATGGCGGAGATAATAGCGAATATTATCAGGCAAATCAGAAGATTCTTAGTCACCCCAACAATGACACCAGGAATCGAACATTTAGATTCACTAACCAGGTTCATCAGAGAGGAACGAGAACTCCTCACCGACCCTGCAATCAAAGATCCACTAGACACAGAAAATTGGGATTCAGACACGGAAATCAGCAACCCGGAACACATATAAATTCCCAGGTATAACCACCTAACGCCAATACCCACATTATACCGACATGTTCACCTTCTTCGCCCTCGTCGCCTACTTCATCACCTTGGCCCTCCTCTCCTGCGCTCACTGGCGCATTGATGAAACCATCGCTGCCCTCTCACCCTTTATCGCCATCCCTGACCTCCCTCTCGAGGTCTTTATTGAAAACACCACCATCATCCACTTCGAGGATGATGACCTCCACGTTCACCCGGCCGGTTTGCTTCCCCAGGTACACCCAGACGACCACCACCTTCCCCACTTCGCCCAATTCGTCAAACGGAACACCACACTCACCGTTGTCGCCGACGCCCTTGCCGCCGCCACTTGCTCTATCACTAACCTCTCCTCCGCAACCGACAACCTCGCCGCGCTCACCCTCACCATTGACCCTCACGAAATGACTTACGAGGAACGCGACTCATTCCTATGGAACGCTCAAAACCTGCATCGCGCCGCTGAAGCGCTCAAATGGAAGGTGGAGACCTCAACAAAAGAATTGGACAACGCTGTCAAGTGGGCCGAGTCCAGAACGGATCACGGCTGGACAACTTCTGGCTGGTAGAAGTCGGTGACTTCTCGCATACAAAGGGGGTAATGTTACAATTCTCTTTTCCCTTTGTTAACGGACTACATTTACTTGTTACAAACCCATAGTTACGCTTGGACGTTATCTCCTTTTATAGCTACTTTCACTTTTCCTTTCTTAGATAGCTATGCTCTTTCCCCTTTAGTTTCTATTGTTCTCTCAACGTATATAAACCCCTCTCATGTACCATAGTTCTTTAGTTCCAACTTAGTCGAATCATATCCATAACTTGAATGCTCTTTTGCTTGTCGCCTCAACCGCTCTCCTCGCTCTCTCTCTCTAGCCTTCGTCATCATCAGACTTAGTGCCTAGAACCCTTGTCCAGTGACTGGGAACAGACCAAGACTCTGTTTGTCGCTGTGGACTTGGACGCTGAACAACGTTGTGGACATCGACCATAACAAAAGGCACATGTTGCATTGACATGGCCCTTCTGTGTCTCCTAGTTCATCAAGGATGTCAAGACCCTTTCTGCCCTTCCATTTTTGCCAGTTTTGCTCCCATTTTGCAGCTGGTGCTACTGCATTAACATTGATTCTGAACATAATGATGTGCAGTGTTGGGTACTAAACCCAAAACACACACACCCTGACAAGGCTTGAAGTGCTTGGGCACATCTTCAGTGATTGCAGGTGGCACTTGAAGCAGTAATAGATGAGTCAAGGCTGAATGAAGGAAATAGGCACAACAGAAATGCAGATTGTGAGGTCATAGGAGGTTTCTTGGTCTTTACTGTAGATAGTATTGTTGAGGAAAGATGTGGATCAAGTCCCTGTAACTGTGTTTGAAGGGAGAAGAATGCTGTTAGACCAAGATAAACATGATAAGGGATTGTTTGAGGCAAAGGGGGAAACAGAACTGTGAGACAAACAATGATTGTGGCTGAGGAGGGTGAGTGTGGCTGACAAGAATCAAGGTAAGGGTGCAAGGACTGCACAATGATGAGGCAAGGATGCTAAAGACAAGATAGAACAAACATGGACAAGGTCAAGGCACAATGAGGGCACTGCTAAGGGACACAGACAATGCTTGCAGACATGCACAAATTGCACCTGAACTCAAGGGGAGGGAAGGAAGGTCAAATCTTCTCTGTATTGCAAGTAGTCAAAAGGTAGCCAGCCCTTGGGCTGAGGTTTCTTCTGAAATCGGAATGAAGTGTGCTATTTTAGACATTCTATCACAAACTACCAAGATTGCATTATGACTGTGATTCTGGTAGTTTAGTAATGAAATATGCCAAGATATGGGTCCATGGCTGCTCTGGTGCTGAATTTGGCATTAGCTTTCCAGCTGGCAGCTCAGGGAAGTTCTTGTTTCTCTAGCATTTATCACATCCACTAATGTAGTTTTTATGAATCTGGTGATACCAGGCCACCAGTAATTTCTTGTGATAAGTTCAATTATCTTCCACTGTCCTCCATGTCCAGAAATGGGTGTATCATGATGTAGGCAGACTATTTCCATCTGCAATTTCTCATCTTTTGGCACATAGACTTTTCCTTGCCAGAGGATCAGTCCCTGCTCCAACTCCCATTCTTGAGTGTTTAGTGTTTTAACACCAGCTTTTTTCATAGCTTCCACTGCTTTAACTACCACCTCATCACAGGCTTCTGAGCATCATATTTCGTTTAATAGCTCTTTTTCTGAGCTATGAATAAATACATGCCCATGACATAGCACAGCAATTCTGAAAAAATCTGGTTTAAGGAGCATGACATCCTTGTTGTCCTCATTCACCCCCTTTTTATGGTCTGGCCTCCTGGACAGAGAAACAGCCTTTCCCATAGTGACACCTATGTTATGGTGCAAGACAAAATTAAATACAAAGCCCACCTGGCTTGTCTGTGATTCAGTTTCTTTGCACTCATAAAATACTCAAGGTTTTTGTGATCAGTCCAGATCTCAAACTGTTCATGTACACCATCCAAATAATGACACCATGTCTCCAGAAAATGCATGATGCCAAGCATTTCTTTGTCATGGATGTCATAATTGCGCTTGGTATCATTGACTGACTTTGATAGGTAGGCCACAGGCCTCCATTTGTCATCTTTGCAAAGCATAGATAAGACACCACCTGTAGCATAATCTGATGTGTCTGATGACTTCCTATCTGAATCAGGAGCCACCAACAAGGGTTGTTCTGTAAATGTGTTTTTTAGTGTTTTGAATGCTTTATTCTGGATCTCTGTCCATGTACATGTTTTGTCTTTTCTAACCAAGTCATGCAATGGTCATGCAACTTTTGTGAAGTTCTGTACAAAGTGCCTATAATAATTTGCAAGGCCTAAAAACCTTTGTACATCCTTAACACATGAAGGCAAAGGCCAGTTGATGATGGCTTTGGCCTTTTTTGTGTCCATTTGAATTCCCTTGGGTCCAAGGACAACTTCTAGGAATTCAACTTCCTCTATGCACCACACAGATTTCTCTGGTTTTACATATAGATCATTTTATTTCAACCACCATTGCAACACTTGTTGTACTATTGTGTCATGCTCCTCTTTTGTTTTGGTAAAGATGAGTATGTTGTCAATTGTAAGGGCCCTACTTTGTCTCAGGGAGAGCCTCGCCCTCATCTATGATTTCTTGTTTCTTGACAATGCGTATTTATATGCATCATTTGTATATATATTTGCAATGTTTGGATGTGCGGACCTTTAGTCGCACGTCAAACAATTATGTAATTAGTTTTACTTTTGTTTCTTGCACCAGTGCTACACACCAATATCTCTTGGTTCAGTGTATGGTGCACCATGAGAATTAAGTATAAAACACAACAACATTACACTTTTTTACACTACCAATAGGTAGTGTAGTGCACAACCAGACAAGACGTCACTAGATGATGTCATTTGGTCCCCCAAGGAAACCCTTGCACAAGCGGTGAGAGGACCTCTCGAACTCTTTTTTGAATACAAGGGAGAGTTCCCCCATAATGGTGCCCCACTCAGTAAGCCTGAGCATTCCGGGAGGCTACAAGCCTCTTGATGATCAACACATCACCAGAAGAAGTGCTAGCACTTCTCAACCAAAGGCTCGGCTGATGCCTTCCCCAAGTGGCTGAAAAATCACAGAGGCTCCCAAAGGAACCTCACCGACCTGACTGCTGCTGAGAACAGTGCAGTCACCAAAGAAACCACCCTATTCAGCGGTGGTTAAAGCAACCAGCACTGAGATCGATTTAAATTGATCTCCAATGGCCACAAGAATGGTTCCTAAGGCACATCAACACATCAACTGTGTAAAGCCCCAAATGGGGAAACAAAGACCGCCATTGAGCGGAGAATCAACAGTACTACCAAAGGGAACCAGACTGGCTCCCAAGCAACTAGAGGTACCTGCTACCTCTATCACTGATGATTTATTCAGTGATACTTTGGCCAAGCACTTTGGAACCACAACAAAACCTGACTCAAGAGCAGTCAAGTTTCAGGACATCAGAGAAGAATCTGATGATGAACAAGAGGTTGAAGATTCAATCTCTCCTTTGAATTTTGAATCTGAAAGAGTTGATGAAGACTCTATTAGAGAGGACCTGGCCAATTTGACCAGAATATCTCAGGCTACCAAGATGGTGGGACAAGGGTCACACACCATTGCAGTGTTGCAGCCCAAAACCATAGAAGTCCTAGGACAACTGGTCCAAGGGCAAAAGAACCTAGAAAGGCTCATGGCCAGAAACCATGTGAGCCTTTCCAATAACTTCCAGAAATTGGAAGAGAAAACAAAGGAGACTAATAATCTCCTAGAACATATTGCAATGCTTTTGGAGAGGTGAAGTGATTCACCTCGACATCACTGAGGGCATTCTGACTCACGTGAGCAAGCCAGATCAAATTATAGCAGAAACTTCAGTTACCAATCTGCTAGTCAAGACTCTGCTCTTGACTATATCAGCAAGGGAGAACCTGCTGTTGAGACTGTCCTGGAAACAAGACCGTCTCATGATAATAGGCAGGACAAAAGTCTACCTATAAGCGATTCACAGCTTGAGGCTCTAGTCGGCCTCAAGAAGCAAGAGATGATAACAAAATCATCTGACATTGCCAATAGGCAAGGAATGAATGAAACTTCATTCAATTATGAAATGAGAATGACTGCAAGTGTCATGACCAACTGAAAAGCTTCGGCTTTTTTACCAAGTCATTTTTATTTATTTTCTTCATATTATATAAACATATGCTGACTAAGCAGGCACCTATCGTTTAGCGCTTAGATAAGGCTATGGATAAGATACCGGAGCCCAGCGCTGGTGACTCATGACCATTACTACATGCGCAGTCATCTTACTCATACCATCCTATATTTAGAGTAGGGCTTAGGGTAGTGCACAGACCACCTGTCGTAGTATATAAAGAGTGCAATTCAGCACCCAGAGTCCTCAGTCGAGTTCTCTCAGGTTTCCCCTCCCTCCTCTCCTCCTCCTGTCTTGTCTGCTGTCTGGGGCTCTTAGGCGTCACGCCGAGGGAGTCCTGATAGTAGAACTTGACTAGTTCGCTCAACAGCCCCACGCTTGTTATACCCGGACCACAGGGTTAAGTGGATGAGAACAGGGGGATACACACTGTCGTACGCCGACGTTAAAATTGCGGTACCAGTTGCCAGACACCGTTCAAAACTGCGCACCTGTGGCCCTGCCTTGTGGCCCTTGACTAACTTGGCATTACGTTCCCAGTCTACGCAAACCGAAGTACCTAACCCGGTAGATAGGGTCACCTGTGCACAGGAAACCAGTGCCGGATTTGTCACACAATACGTGACACGTATCTAGGGACCAGCCTCACCAGCCCCCTAGCGCATTAAATTGCCCTGGTCTAGGCCTCTGAAGGCTATACATTTAGTTTATGTATTTACCTTTTTTCCGTACCCCTTGAGAGTAGCTGCCGCTTGGCCATGCGCTCTTGAGAAAGGCCTGCACCTGTATGGTGTAGCGGCATCAGGACGACTGTTTGGACCCTGATTAGATAGACCTTTTCAATTAAAATAAAACCAGTAGTCAGTATCATACATTGTAGCACTGCAGGGGTGGTTGTAGACCCTGAGTGCATGTTTCGTACATTCCCAAGCAAGTGACAGGCCAAGACCTCCCTCACTTACATACAAGTACAAAATAGGAGACACAAATAACAATACTTTTTGGGACGCTGTCACAGGCAATCTTGATCCAAACGATGCGGGTTTTAGTTCATCAGAAGGAGAATCTACTTCATCATCATCATCACACTCTACAAACTCTATCACAGAGGAACCACATCAGTGGGAAGCAGCACCGTTTCCCATTTTAGTACCTAATCCAGCCACATTAAATCCAAACCTACTTTTCAACTCCGACGCAGATTTCATCAGAGAACCCGCACCACCGTTCTCATCACCACCACCCCCACTCACACCATCACCTACATCACCACCGCCAAACTATCACAGTATGGCGGCGCCCCAAGAAATGACCTCAGCAGAATTGCTGAACCTCCTCAATGCACAAGCCGCGACCATCCCAGCCCTCCAAAACCAGCTAACACAGCTGCAAACAAATGCTGCACAGGCCACCGCGGCCGCAGCAGCACACACTCCTCCCCCTGCCAATATCATTAACATACCACCAGGGACGGTATTCAATATTCCTGGAACCGGAAATGGCGGAGCATCTAGAATAGATGTAGCCAAACCTCCGGTCTTCTCCGGAAAGATGTCCGAAGTGACAAATTTCATAAATGCATGCAGGTTGTACATTCAATTGAAGATGCCAGAATCCGATGAGGAGGAGCGAATCTTGTTGATCATCTTGTACATGACGGAAGGCTTTGCCACAGATTGGAAGGACAATCTGTTGGAGCAAATGGCCAACGATGAAGAAGGAATTCTGCAAACAGCGGAACAACTGTTCAGGCAGATCAGAAAGGACTTTGGTGACACTGATGAACAGTCATCAAAGATCTCGGAGATGCAGACCATGACGCAAGGGTCCAGTACGTGTGAAGAACACATGCAAAAATTTAAGAAGGTATCATGAGGCACCAGATACCTGGGAAGAGCTCTTATCGAAGAGTTCAAATGAAGTTTGAATACCAGACTCCGAAAAAGGATAATGGAGGCCGATGAAGTACCTGAGACCATTGAAGGATGGTACCAGAAAGCAGTAAAGCTGGATCGCCAGTGGAGACAGGCAAAAGCTGAGGAGAAGTATTACTCCTCACGGACCAGTAGCTCCGCCAATAGGAGTGAAGGAGCATCTAAAGGCCCGGATACGGAAAAGCCGGTAGCCCCTGTCCAGCCAAAACCCCGATGGAGATTTGGATCGGGATCAGCGAGTCAGGGACAATTGGGAGCTGGAGCCTCCGCGAGTTCAAGTAGTATGACAAATCGGCCGGACCCTAACACGATGGACGTCAATCAAAATCAAAGACCACCACTCCACTGTTACAAATGCCACAAGATTGGACATATTTCCAGGAACTGCAGATCAGGACTCGATATTCGCATTATGATGTTTGACGAAATGAAGGAGTACTTCAAGAAAGGAGAAGAGAATTTAAAAGAGGAAGAGAGTCAGTAGGTCCCATACTGGACTCTCATAATAGATACGCTGTACTAGATAGATTAGATAGTGCACAACCCCTTGATATAGCGCCTAGCGCTTACCGGGTTGATGCAAGGACGATCTCGGGAGTCTCAAGGACTTCTGAGACGTTCCCGCAAGAGGCGAACTCCCAGGTGAAACACCGTGATATAGTGCACGGCACTGAAAGTGTCACTCCCAAGGAGTGCGGCAGGGCAGCTAAACCTGTGCTTAATTCCTCATTACCAAATACAGTAGTACAAGTATCTATAAAGGGACAAAAAGACCAAAAAGGAAAGCAGCGTGATATAGCACCTAGCGCTGAAACTGCTTGTCCAAAGAGGATGTTGAAAAAAGGAGAAAAGGAGTTTTTAGTTAGGTCAATAGGATGGAAGGACGAAATCTTGATGGAGATCGGGTTGGAAAGGTTGGACACACATGAACAAACTCAGCAAACTGCGTTGCTCGATTCAGGGGCAATGGGGTTATTCATGCATATGGCATATGCAAAAAGGATGGGCTTCAAATTGATACCCTTGGAACATCCAATTCAGGTTCGGAATGTGGACGGAACAAACAACGAAGGAGGAATGATCACCCATGAGGTTGATCTCCTTCTATCTTATCAAGGGCACAAGGAACAAGCCACCTTTGAAATATGTGAACTAGGAAAAACCAACGTAATCATTGGGTCAACATGGTTATGAAAACACAACCCAGAAATAAATTGGGAAACTGGCCAAGTCAAATTGACACATTGTCCACGAAGCTGTGGACATAGGCAAAGGGAATGGACCAAGAAGCGGGAGCAGAAGGTCCGATCAGCAGAACACTGGCGTGTTCTGGAGTATCTGTGGGAACAGGAAAAGGAACTAGACTTTGCGCACTGGCTCGAAGAAAAAGAGGAAAGTGAGAAGCATCTCACGTACATGGAACAGATGAAACACCCGGGACAATACAAATACGGGATAAGTACCCATTTTTGCCAGTGTTCCCATCTGCATCCACCAGACCAAAAGCTGGATCAATGAGACATGTACAAGAATTGGCAAAACTCACAACCAAAGAAATGGTACCTGAGCAGTACCACCAATTCCTCAAAATCTTTGAAAAAGGAGCATCGGAGTGCATGCTGGCTAGGAAGCCTTGGGATCACGCAATTGATACCAAACCAGGCTATCAACCTTGGAAAGGAAAAGTCTATCCCCTATCCCCAGATGAACTTCAAGAAGTACAGAACTTTGTGGATGATCAGTTGGCAAAAGGGTATATCCGACCCTCCAAATCACCACAAACGTCACCTGTCTTCTTTGTAAGCAAGAAGGATGGAAAAAAGCGGATGGTTCAGGACTATTGATACCTGAACGAGTGGATGGTTAAAAACAATTACCCGTTACCACTTATATCAGAGCTCGTAGATCGAGCAGGGAGTGCTAAATACTTCACTAAGCTAGATCTTAGGTGGGGTTATAATAATGTACAGATCAAAGAAGGCAATGAGTGGAAAGCAGCATTTACTACCCCTGAAGGTTCTTTTGAACCGGTAGTAATGTTTTTCGGGCTCACCAACTCACTGTCCACGTTCCAAGCAATGATGAATGACATATTCCACGATATGATCAATGCAGGAAAGGTCATTGTGTACATTGATGACATACTCATCTTTACCAAAACAAAAGAAGAACATGACGCAATTGTACAACAAGTCTTGCAATGATTGGAAGAGAATGATCTGTACATAAAACCAGAAAAATGTGTATGGTGCGTAGAAGAAGTTGAATTCTTGGGCGTTGTCCTAGGACCCAAGGGAATTCAAATGGATACAAAGAAGGTCAAAGCTATTATTAGTTGGCCCACCCCTCCTTGTGTCAAGGACGTACAAAGGTTCTTAGGCCTAGCCAATTACTATAGGCACTTTGTACAAGACTTTGCAAAAATCGCACGACCACTACACAATCTGGTCAGAAAAGAAAAAACATGGGAGTGGACGGAAGTCCAGGATAAGGCTTTCAAAAGCCTAAAAATGATATTCACAGAGCAACCGTTGCTGGTAGCTCCAGATTCAGATAGGAAATTTAAGGTGGAATCAGATGCATCGGATTACGCTGTTACAATTCTCTTTTCCCTTTGTTAACGGTGATATCCTACTCCACCGGCTAAAGACGGGGAGCGTGTTGCGTGAGTCCCAAGAGGAGTCCCGTCAAATCGTCTGTTGGACTGCGATTAGCATGCGAGTATGCAAGTACGGATAATTGGGCGTGTGAACGGATAACGCGGAACCTCGGATAATAGGAGCACGGATAAAACGGATAATCGAAGTGCGGAAGTGCGGATAATAGGATAATTACGCCCGTCGCGGCGTATAGCGACTTGTATGGTATGCGCGGAACGCAGTGCACAGCGTCAAAGGTGACTTTGAGCTCGTCGATGACAAGGGCAACGCGTCGAACGCGACTGTGGACTTGAAAGCCAGAGAGAGAGAACAAAAACGATAGAGAGAGACGGAGAAACTAAGAGACGAGACGAAACCGATGAGACTTGGACTGAGGGGGAACTTCTTCTTATTTTTACTAAGGAAAACGAACACTTTATATACTTTTTGTACTCTACTGAGATGAAATGACTCTGCAATTTCTACTCCTTTGTCCAAATCCGTGTTTAAAAGGTAATCCTCAATGTAGCCTAGACGCTCGGAAAATCCTTCATTTGCTGCCGTCGTATGGCTTCGTAGCGCGACCCTGGTATGTCTCTGATGTGCGCAGGGCACTAGCGTCAAACGCCGCTCCGGTGACCTGTAAAAACCGCTTGTGCCGCTATCTCTTTCTTTGGCAGTCGCGTTCCTGCATTTTGGACGCGATCCCGTTATCCGATATAGGTCCTTGCTTGTTGCTCCCTAGTGACCGTCATACATAGTCGATCGTAAGCCATTTTCCTGGGCGGAAAATAGTCTTGTGATCGATCGTTGATGAACCGAGTGATCGGTATTGTGACTGATGCAACGATGTATCCCGATCCGGCAGTGGCTATACGTCCGTCCTTCCTGTTATGGTCGTGCTGAGTCAGCCGACTGCACTGCGGGGAGGCAGACTGTGGTGTACAGGCGGTGGTAATGGGAGGCGGCTTGCGGAATAGACCTGCGCTGTGTGACTGTCGGATCTTGTTGGATAATCGGAACCTGGCCTTATCGGGTGAATGACTGTCGCGCGGAAAAGAGCGTCGGATAATCGGATGTTGTCGACAACCTTGGCAAGTACAAATGTTAGTGAAGGGGTCAGCGCATGTGTGGGATCCCTAGCATTCCGAAGGTAAGGCTTTTGAAGAAGCCCTACACGGTCGTAGCTGGACACAGCTCATCAACGGATCACATTTACTTGTTACAAACCCATAGTTACGCCTTGGATGTTATCTCCTTTCATAGCTACCTTCACCTTTCCTTTTCCAGATAGCTATGCTCTTTCCCCTTTAGTATCCATTGTTCTTTAAACGTATATAAACCCCTCTCATGTACCATAGTTCTTTAGTTCCAACTTAGTCGAATCATATCCATAACTTGAACATTCTTTTGCTCGTCGCCTCAACCGCTCTCCTCGCTCTCTCTCTAGCCTTCGTCATCGTCAGACTTAGTGCCTAGAACCCTCGTCCAGTGATTGGGAACAGACCGAGACTCTGTTTGTCGCTGTAGACTTGGACGCTGAACGACGTTGTGGACATCGACCGTAACATAAGTTGGAACTCAGGACCAGCTCAGGGTATCACCCCTAGCCGACACCATTGAGACCCGCAGCTCTCAGGAACGACCCCCGAATGGATCCGTCACCTATAAGGGGAAAACCTACCTTGGACGACGAGAAGTTTTTCTCTACCAACGAACCTGGTACTTTGTTACAGAAGGACAGAAATGAAACAAACCAGTCCCAGACAAATATTTTTCAGGAGACTTCTACTCAGGAGCCTTTGAATTCAATTTACCCGATCAAATCTACCTAGATTGGGGTAGTGAAGTACAAGGAGAACCACTCTACCTTGTTAAAGAACCAGAAAACGAACCAGGAAGGACCCTCTATAAGAAATTCTTTAGTGGAAACGACCGACACGGAATCGCAGCTAGCATTTTAGCAGAGTGGGAGGAATTATTACAAATCGAACAAGCCAAGCTTGAGGAAAACCCGTTTGATACAGATTACTCGAAACAAGGACCACCCCCATCTCCGAAACCCAGAACTCCGAGTAGAACCCCTACTCCAGAACCAAAACCGATCACCAGAACACCAACCCCTGAACCACCGATTAACCCTGAACCACCGATCACTCCTGAACCAAGAATGGCGTCTGAAACCAGTGCTAGCTCTAAAGGGGATATCAAACCGCAGCCTATACGACCTTTTACAGGCAAACGAATCGAAGCAAAGTCATTTTTAGGACAGCTTGAGGATTATTTTACCCTCAACAAACAGAACTATGAAGGAAAAGATGAGAAGAAAGTCAGATATGCGCTCGCATGCATGGGACCAGAACTAGACGATTGGAAGACCATTGTCCGAGGCGAATTAAACGACAACAGAGGCAGTACCACAGCCGCGTTCAAATGGGGCAATTATGAGGCATTTGAAACACGTTTCATCAATGACTGGGGGGAAGTCGATAGCGCCCTTCGAGCCCTGAACAATCTATCCAAATTAAGAGTTGGAAATGGCGTTTCAGTCCCAGAATACATCAGGAAATTTCGCATGGACATAGGAACATCTGGACTCACTGGAATACCCGCTCAGTTGCAGGCATTCGTCAAAGGATTACCTTTAGAACTTGCTAGGACGATCTTACAAGACCAAAGGAAGATCAAAACGATGCAAGAAGCCTATGACAAGGCTGAGGATCATCACAACGCTTGGGACATGACGGGACAAGGAAACAGGAGAACCAATGATGGATCTGGAACGCGTTTCAATCGAAACAACAATCGATCCGGAGCAATCAGAACTATAAATACTACGACCCTTAGTCGATTAACAGATGATCAAAAGGAGGAATACAGAAAGACTGGCAAGTGTTTCAAATGTGGAACACAGGGACACATCTCCAGGAACTGTCCAAAACGTAACGATGCATCTTCATCCAGGTCTTCTTATCAGAATAAGGCCGTCCGTTCCGTCACTGAGGAACAACAGAAGGAAGAGGATGAACCAGCAAAAAAAATTAGAGCCATCTTTTCAGCAATGTCTACTGAAGAGAAGAATGCCCTCTTAAACGAATTCGAAAACGAGGGTTTTTAGTTAGGAAGCGTCCCTCAGCGGTTGGCCCTTCCTTATTATCGAGATCGGAACAGTTAGCGCTTGATTCTGTAATAGTATTATCCAACAATGACAAGCGCATTTCATTAACTATCAAATCGACCGATTTACCCACTGGAACATCTGCCCTAATCGATTGTGGAGCAGAAGGAAACTTTGTAGATGAAGGAGCAGTGAAGGAGCTCAGGAAAGAACGACTTAAGAAACCAATTAAAGTCAGAAACGCAGATGGAACAGTAAATGTGAAAGGAATGATCACACATCGAACCAAGATATGCTACATGATCAAAGGACAGCAATTTATCAATTGGTTCTGGATCACTAAGCTAGGCGATCAACGAATGATTCTAGGAATACCCTGGTTAGAAGAAAATAACCCGATCATCAACTGGCGAGAGAAATCTCTGAAAATTGGAGATCTGGACACATCGTCATAAACGTGACTACTGGTGGCCCGGAATGTTCAAACACGTCAGGGAATGGATAGAAGGATGTGCCCTTTGCCAACAAATGAAGATTAACACACACCCAAATGTACCAGCCCTTCACCCGATCCCGTCGAAAGCAACCCATCCTTTTCAACAAGTAACCCTTGATTTCATCACTGATCTACCCCTTTCCGATGGCTTTGACTCAATCCTGGTCACGGTGGACCATGGTCTTACAAAGGGGGTAATTTTCACACCGTGCAAGAAGACAATCGACGCTCTGGGCACCGCAGAACTTTATGTCTCCGAAATTTTCAAACGGTTTGGCCTACCTGACATTTTGATTTCGGATCAAGGACCACAGTTCTCGGCAAAAGTATTTCAGGAAATACAAAAAGCATTAGGAATCGATCATAGAATGAGCACAGCCTACCACTCCCAAACCGACGGAGAAACAGAACGAGTCAACCAGGAACTAGAAGTCTACCTTCGAATGTTCTGTTCCAATGAACCACATCTATGGAAACCACTTCTCCCAATAGCCGAGTTTGCTCACAATAACTGACATCATGACACAATCAAAACTTCCCCATTCAGACTAATGTATGGGACGGACCCTGTTGTGCTCCCCACAGCTACTACACGGATGACCACACCAGCAGCAGAGGAGCGCCTCCAGTTCCTAAGGAAAGCCAGAGAAGAAGCGCTAGCAGCACATGAATTAGCAAGACAACTAGTGGCAAGACAACGTAAGGCGCATTCACCCTGTGTTTCATGCGTCACTCCTTACCCCGTACAGGGAAACGACTGCACATGGGCCGAACTATGTGAAACCACCCCCTGATCTCGTAAATGGACAAGAGGAATTCGAGGTAGAGGCAATTCTAGCTCACAGGAAACGAGGCGCAGGCTACCATTACCTAGTTAAATGGAAAGGCTATGGATTGAATGACAACTCTTGGGAACCCGCTCGCAATCTTGCAAACGCCACGGATATCCTATCAGAATACCAACAACGCTGACACCTCTGAACCATGACTCAATATAGAAACCGCCACGTCTTGAAACAAAATTACCACTATACAAAACGGAACTGCTCAACACTCTCTCGATACACTATAGCTCTTAAAGAAAAGACCGTCTATACCCACATACAATATCTCCCCTTCCAACACGCTCTTAGAGCATCGACCTCACCAGGAAAAATTACCTGAACTGTGGCGTTAGTCACACGATACTATCGCACCCCTCGACTTGATCACCGTCACCAAAAGAACCCTTCAGGAACGACGGAGTTCCCCTGTAATGATACCCAGAATTATCTCCCCAAGTACCACGACCTATGATTTTCAGCCGATGATCTACCTCCCTACAATAAGGATCCACCTGCGTACCAACTTCTAGCCATCAGAAACAGTGATGTTTATAAAAGTGCCCATGGAAGATTGCTATGTCCGGAAGAATACAAACAGATGGACAAGATCACTAAACAGATACGGGAGTGTAGCGCACAAATCTGGCTAATTGGCCAAGGAATCAGAATACTAGGAAGGCCTCGCATTCTCATGGAAGATATCCTTGATGATCTTGATTATTTGTCTACTGCAATGGCAGAGGTAATAGCAGATATCATCAGACGAATCAGAAGATTCTTAGTCACCCCAACAACGACACCAGGGATCGAACATTTAAATTCATTAACCAGGTTCATTGCAGAGGAACGAGACCTTCTCACCGACCCTGCAATCGAAGATCCACTAAATACAGAAAATTGGGATTCGGACACGGAAATCAGCGATCTGGAATCCGTATAAAGTTTTCAAGTACCACCACGTAACACCCAACCTACCCCATAACAAGAAACCATGTTCACTTTCTTCGCCCTCGCCGCCTACTTCACCGTCCTGACCCTCCTCTCCTGCGCTCATTGGCGCATTGATGAAACCGTCGCCGCCCTCTCACCCTTCATCGCCCTCCCGGACCTCCCTCTCGAGGTCTTTATCGAAAACACCACCATCATCCACTTCGAGGATGATGACCTCCACATTCATCCGGCCGATTTGCTTCCACAGGTACACCCAGATGACCACCACCTTCCCCACTTCGCTCAATTCGTCAAACGGAACACAACGCTCACCATCGTCGCCGACGCCCTCGCTGCCGCCACCTGCTCCATCACTAACCTCTCCTCCGCCACCGACAACCTCGCCGCCCTCACTCTTACCATCAACCCACACGAGATGACGTACGAGGAACGCGACTCTTTTTTACGAAACGCACAAAATCTGCATCGTGCTGCTGAAGCGCTCAAATGGAAGGTGGAGACGTCAACAAAAGAATTAGACAACGCCGTCAAATGGGCTGAGTCCAGAACGGACCATGGCTGGACTACCTCTGGCTGGTAGAAGTCGGTGACTTCTCGCATACAAAGGGGGTAATGTTACAATTCTCTTTTCCCTTTGTTAATGGATCACATTTACTTGTTACAAACCCATAGTTACGCCTTGGACATTATCTCCTTTCATAGCTACCTTCACCTTTCCTTTTCCAGATAGCTATGCTCTTTCCCCTTTAGTATCCATTGTTCTTTAAACGTATATAAACCCCTCTCATGTACCGTAGTTCTTTAGTTCCAACTTAGTCGAATCATATCCATAACTTGAACATTCTTTTGCTCGTCGCCTCAACCGCTCTCCTCGCTCTCTCTCTAGCCTTCGTCATCGTCAGACTTAGTGCCTAGAACCCTCGTCCAGTGATTGGGAACAGACCGAGACTCTGTTTGTCGCTGTAGACTTGGACGCTGAACGATGTTGTGGACATCAACCGTAACATACACTATGGGTGGCGTATTATCTATGCTCTGCAAGGATGACAAATGGAGGCCTGTGGCCTATCTATCAAAGTCGCTCAATGATATGGAGTGCAACTATGATGTCCATGACAAAGAAATGCTAGGCATTATGCATTGTCTGGAAACATGGCATCATTACTTGGAGGGAGCACGTGAGCAGTTCGAAATATGGACTGATCACAAAACTCTTGAGTACTTTATGAGTGCCAAAAAGTTGAATCGCAGACAGGCCAGATGGGCCTTGTACTTAAGTCGCTTCAATTTTGTTTTGCATCATAAAGCTGGTGTAACTATGGGAAAGGCTGATTCTCTGTCCAGGAGGCCAGACCATAAAAAGGGGGTAGATGATGACAACAAGGATGTCACACTCCTCAAACTGGACTTTTTCAAAATCGCTGCACTGCGTCATGGACACATATTTATCCATAGCTCAGAAGAAGAATTATTAAACAAAATTCAACACTCTGAAGCACGTGACGAAGCAGTGGTAAAGGCAGTAGAAGCCATGAAAAAGGCTGGTATTAAAACACTAAATGCTTGAGAATGGGAGATGGAACAAGGACTTATCCTCTGGCAAGGAAAAGTCTATGTACCTAAGGATGAGAAACTGCGGATGGAGATAGTCCGCCTACACCATGACATGCCCATCACTGGACATGGAGGACAATGGAAGACGATTGAACTCGTCACGAGAAACTACTGGTGGCCTGGAATCACCAGATTTATTAAAAAATACATTAGTGGATGTGACAAGTGTGTTACGATTCGACAGTTTCATGTCACAACGGTGGTGATATGCATGATGGATGGGTGCCCATGGTAGCGCCCTAGCTTATATCGGCAGGGCATGTGGTTAAGGGGAGGCAGACATGAGGGGACC
Source organism: Amanita rimosa (assembly GCA_023014395.1). Lineage (NCBI taxonomy): Eukaryota > Fungi > Basidiomycota > Agaricomycetes > Agaricales > Amanitaceae > Amanita > Amanita rimosa. The sequence continues at coordinate 70,369 of JAEBUO010000051.1, forward strand.
ATGAGGCGAGGGGTATATAGTTGTAGTTGGAGCCTGAGAACCCCCAGGCTCTTGATAGTCACTGTTGTAGACAGAACTACAGAGTTTCTTGTTTCTTTCCTTTTGTTCCTCTGGTTGTGCGACCTGGTCTACTGACCTCGTAACATAATCAAGAGCCTTACAAGACCACCTCGTACAGGTATTGACTACCGACTACGAAACACGATTGCTATGCCAGCGTCACAGGCAATTCAGAACTCAGGCGCAAACAGTGCAACCACTCAAGGTGTCGTCGACGCAGCAGCTCAAGTCACTCAGCAGAGCGCATCCATCATCAGAACCGGTATGGGTTCCGTTTCTATTTCGTTTTCACAGGTCGCAGCATCTAAGGCGACAACACTGTGCACAGTGAGAGTGCTGTCCTGCCCTGGGATAGTGGGTCAGGGGGGCTGGCAGCCGGCGCAGTGGAAGAGCGTGGGAAAACACGCGAAGGCAATGCAGGGGGGTGTCGTGTATCAAGGATGCACAGTGTCAGGACACCAATCACGTATCAGGGCTAGTTCCCTGAGCACGAGGACACCTGACCGAAGACCCGGGCACCACCTCCCTGTGTCACATGGTGGGATTAAATCGAAGAGCTCTGCAGGGGTGTGGGCCGAACGTGCCAAATTGACCCTGAGAGTAGGTGGAAACCCTTCTGGCGACATCCCCATAAGGGCGTCTCAGTGGAGGAACAGGAACGCTCCTTGTGTCAGATCGGTGTGAGATCTGAGCAAGACAGAGTTTTTATTGCAGGGGCTCATCGAGAGCTGTATTGAGGATGGATGGCGCGCCTGTGAAAATGCCAACTACACAAGGTGGCAAGCATATGAACAGAGAAGGCTTGCACAACTGGCACATCAGCCAGTCCCCACCAACCACAACCTGCATGTGTGTCAGTGGATTATTCACAAGGCCGCGGAGCGCCGTAGGCATGAGGCCAAGGAGACACATCGTCTTCTTGCCGAGGCCGACAGAGTGGCTCAGGCTGAACAGTCCGATGCGTGGGAGGCGCTACTCAGGGAGCGCAAGGAACGTGATGAGGCAGCGCATCTCGAAAGGGAAAAGGCGCAGGCCACACGTGTCCGAGAAAGGGCGCAGCAGGTGCATCAGATTAGGCCGGCAGTACAAAAGAAGGCAGTGGAGGTCAAGCCTTCTACACCGGCAGTAGCAGCACCGAGTGGGGCCAAGATGGTTCCCAATTTCAAGTATACAGCCGATGAGCTAGTTGGCAGGTTTATCCCAAAAGCCAGTTGGGATAGTAAACGAAAGTCAGCGGTTGCGTTATACGAACAGGTATATGCCAAGTACGATGAAATGATCAACCAGCTGGAGAATATGCCAGGTGTTCATATTGAGTTGGGCGACCAGGAGCAGTCGCTCTATAATCGGGTTCATATGCAAAGGTGCAACAAGTGGATCCGTGACGAGAAGTCGAAGTGGTCCCAGTCCACTTTCATCAACTTGAAGAAAGTCTGAGGACAGGGATTCGACGATGAGCAAAACCTGGTGTTTGAAATTGAATTGGATTTCCAGGTTTTAGCAAGCTATGTCAGGCATGCATTTGATTGCACGCAACGAGATTTGGTACTGGTGGGCCGTCATTGGCATCTATCGCAGAAGGCCATGAACAGACTAGTTCATGCACTTAACGGAAACATAAAGAACTCGGCGCACTATTTACGAGTTCAACGGTATGACCCATTGAGAATGACAAAGCCACGGAATATGGCACCGCCGCCAATGCCAAACGAGTACAAAGGAGAAGGAGTCCTGGACGGATCCGTCAGACTCAGCTTAACCATGTTCCTATGGGAAATGGGAGAAGAGTTGCTGAAGGAGCAGCGCACTCGCACAAGAGAGTGGAGGAAGACAGTCAAAACAGTCTTCCCTGGTCCAGCAAAAACCAAGGCGGATTTTGCAAAAACAAAACAAACCACAAGGATGTCGGTCAAGATCCCCAAACACATGATTCGTGGGTGGTGTTATCTATGGTTGTTCAAGAGGGAATTTTGGGACAAGTTTGAATGGCCCAAATATCCTACGTTATACGACATTTCCTCTTGGGAAGTTGAGATGAGGGATGAGACGACATGGTTCAAGCTACAGGATGGACCAGAACAAGGGATCTTCCATGTAGTGCTAGCACAACCCGAGGAGGTTGATGACTTCAACACCTATATGTGGAAGGATATTGACGAACTCACTCACTGGAGTGTGGGTGCTGGGTGGAGGACAGTGCGCTTAGGCGCAGAACCTGAAGAGAGAGTGGTGTACCCTCGGAGGATACTACAGGACGTGACTAACGTCGATATTCAAAGAAGGTCACCAGTAGAGCGGGTGTGGGGAGAACATGAGTTCAGCATCAGGTGGCTGGACGACATTCCCCAGTATGAGATCAACGTGGAGGATTGGGTTCACCGTATGCAACAGTGGGATGGGTACGCACTCCCACAACGAGGACACGTGAACGTATCACCAACAACACTGGGATACTGTTACCTGTGGCTATTTAAGCCACAGTACTGGTCGAGTTTTGCGTGGAAGCCAAACCCATCTTGGGTTGAGATATCTCTTTATGAAAAAGATATGCAAAACGACGAGATTCAGGTAATGGTATCTTATGATCGACGGCGCCAGATCTACCATGTAGAAAAGGATGAAGAGTGGGGTTCCCCAGTACGCGAAGTATGGAAATGGTTTGGACCCAATCATCGTCGAGTGGGTTTCGCAGTCACCGACGCATTCGTGTCGGTGATTCTCATGCTGGTCACTGCATACATAGCAGTATTTGGAACAACAGCAGAGAATGCCACATGGGAGGCACACTCAGACAACAACCGTAGGAACCGGGTCAGACCATTTGTGGAAGGGATAGGCACAGTGGCAGAAACACTATTCTGTCCACCCAGAGAAGAGACCGCTCCAGCTGTTAAGTTGGATATGCCCGACTATTACGAAGGGCAACCGGAGTTAATTGCCAATTGGCTGCAAAGCATGGCAATTTACTTCCACCTAACAAAGCAGAGGATGGTCCCGCGGCAAGTGACTATGTCACTACAGCGCATTAGGGGCGGATCAGCCAACCGCGCAGGGAACTGGGCAGGAGTCAAGCTCCAACAGATACTGGAAAACACGTTGGAGCGTGAAGAGCGGAGGGCATTAGGAACCTGGAGAGCAGGAATCACCCTAGCGCAAGAATGGCATGGGATAGTGTCATTATTAGATGGAGTGGAGAGCGTCGAACAAGTGGCGTTCACACACAAGCCACCTTTCACAAGTTGGCAGGAGTTCGACACGGAAGCCAGGGAATTCTTCCTGACAACCGAAACCCGGGATGACGCAATTCGCAAAATCCAGGGTCTGCAACAGGGGAAGTGCAATGTAGAAGATTACATTGTCGACTTCAGAGGACTGGCCCAACTCATGGGCTATAATGAAATCGCACTAATTGTGCAATTTAGAAGAGGGTTACATCCTCAGCTAGGGCTGAGGATCGTTGAAACAGGAGCGCTGGGAGATGGGACCACTACAGGGGATTTGGACAAGTGGTACACGAAGGCGATGGAATTAAACAAGGCTTGGCGGGATGCCAAGAAATTCTATAATGTAAATCCAGGGCAAGGGTCACACCAACCCCAGGCATCAACGACAAGGATGCAGGGTACCCATAACAGGGTTTCACCAATGCCTGTGACTCGTACCGGTGGAGCAACGCAAGGCCCACCACCGGCAGCAGCAACGACGTCGAGCGCCTGGGACCCCAACGCCATGGACGTAGATAGAAAGAAGAGCACCATCGTGTGCTATAATTGTGGAAAGACGGGACATATTAGCAGAGACTGCAAAAGTCCCAAGAATTGGAAGGGAAAGACCCATGTGCAGGAAATAGGGTGGAAAGAGTGGCTTGACGATGCCACTGAAGATGACAAGAAGGCCATTAGTGAGGCCTTGGGTTTTTGAAGCAGCCAACCGGAAACCATTCCGACCGGAGGGCCTGTAGTACTAGTTCGTTGACATGTAATAATAGTCATGCAGTTCAATCCACTTAGTTAAATTGCATCGATTATGAACTAAGGACACAAAAAATAAGGAATGAGCCTGTCACAACAGGAAAAGATCGCTTGAAGCCCTGGCAGACTCCATGGATGGTGAGGCGCATATGGGAACAACCCATGACCCAAGCCCTTCAATCTCTCCAATACTGGAGTCATGACTCCAGGAAGGCGGAGGTAACGGCAGGTCTGGTACAGAGTCTGAATAGCGCAACGGAGGCACAAGCAGCCTGGTACTTGAACCACTTAAGGAATAAACCTAAACAGGTGATAGGAACTGGGAAAAGACAACTAAACGTACCCATGACGGTTACTGATATCACAACGGGACAGTCTGTTATGATATCGGCTTTGCTGGACTCGGGGTGCATGGGTTTGTGCGTGAACAGGAATTTTGTGAAGCGGAATAATCTCAACACGAGAAAACTCCCCCACCCAATTCCTGTTTATAATGCCGATGGATCAGAAAACATTGATGGGTGATTGTCAGAAATGGTGCAGTTGAAAGTGAAAATCAACACACACGAAGAGACTTGGGAGTTCGGCGTCTCGAACCTGGGAAAGACGGATCTATTTCTAGGGCACGACTAGTTAAAGTTCCATAACCTGGATGTCGATTGGAGTAAGAACATACTCCGATTCAGTCATTGCCCAGGTACATGCTATCCAGATTCGAAAGCCCAGGAGCCCGAGGACGAAGACACTGAGGAGGAGCAAGAAGTAGGCGGCGTGCATTGGGATGAAGGGGATCGATTGTTGGCGGTACAAAGGGAAGATGTGGATTCGGAATGGATCAGGGCTTATGAGTCTACAGCAACCAAAATTGCTGCAGAAAATAAGATTACCCAGACCCTGGAGGAAGTCGTACCTGAGCGCTACTTAGGTTACCAGAAGGTCTTCGAGAAACAGACCTTTGATGAATTACGACCATGTCAACCCTGGGATCATGCAATTGAATTGGTACCTGGTGCCAAGATGTTAGATTGCAAGATCTATCCCTTAAGCCGTGTGGAACAGGAGGAACTCGAGAAGTTCCTCAAGGACAATTTGGAGACAGGACACATCCGATCGAGCAAGTCAGCAATGGCATCGCCATTCTTCTTTGTTAAAAAGAAGGATGGCTCACTTCGGCCAGTACAGGATTATCACAAACTCAACGAGATGACAATCAAGAATTGGTATCCATTACCACTCATCTCTGAGCTTGTCAATAAACTGTCCCATGCAAAGGTCTTCTCAAAAATGGATATCCGGTGGGGATATAACAATGTTCGTATCAAGGACAGTGATGAACATAAGGTGGCCTTTCGAACGAATAGGGGTCTCTTTGAACCTCTGGTCATGTTCTTTGGCCTCACTAACTCCCCAGCGACATTCCAAACTATGATGAATGATATCTTTCGGGAAGAAATTGCGGAAGGATGGGTGGTGATTTACATGGACAACATTCTGGTGTTCTCTAAGGATCAAAGGAGTCACACAGTTCACGTAAACCGGATATTAGCTAAGTTGCAGGAGCACAAGCTGTCGCTGAAGCCTGAAAAGTGTTGGTTTGACAAGTCCACCATTGAGTTTTTGGGATTGATCATTTCCCATGATTTGATCAGTATCGATAAAACTAAGGTCAAGGCCATCGTGGATTGGCCTGTTCCTACTTGCAAGAAACACGTCCAGCAGTTTCTTGGATTTGTCAACTTTTACCGACATTTCGTGAAGGGCTTTGCTTCAATCTCGAAACCGTTGACCCTTCTCACAGGCAATAATGAGTGGCAGTGGACTCTGGATCAGCAACGCGCATTTGATGGTCTTAAGGCGCGCATTGCGGAGGAAGTCGTGTTGGCCATCCTGGCCGATGAAGGGCAATTCTGGGTTGAAACGGACATGTCGAATTTTGCCATTGGTGGTATCCTGTCGCAGCACCAGACGGATGGTCTGTGGCAGCCTGTTGCCTTCATTTCTAAATCTCTTACTCCTGCGGAGCGCAACTATGAGATTTATGATAAGGAAATGTTGGCTGTTATGCATGCCTTTTACGAGTGGTCTCATTATCTGAAAGGCACGGCTGTCCCGGTTGAGGTTTTGATGGATCACCAGAATCTCATGTACTTCCGGAAGCTGCAGAACATTAACCGTCGTCAAGCGCATTGGATCTTGGACTTGCAGGAGTTCAATTTCGTCATTAAGCACCGGTCGGGCAAGTCGAACAGTAAGGCAGACCTTCTGTCCTGGAGGACAGACCATAAGGGGGAGGAGATCAACAACAAAGGTGTCATTCTCCTCAAAGATAATCTTTTCGTTTGTCTTTATGATGATGACGATGCGTTGACTGAGTTGGAGGAGAAGATTGCCAAGATTAATAAACGGCAATGGGAGTCACAAGTGGTGGAAGGACTCAAAAATGAGGATCCCGACTTCAAGTTAGAATGAGGGATCGTGACATGGAAGGGTTGAATCTATGTCCCAGTCAATCGAAGGGTGTGAGAATCTATTCTCAATATCCATCATGAGTGGGGAAATTACGGGATCGACAAAACCTTGGAGGTCATCACATGGAACTACTGGTGGCCACACATGGCTAGGGACGTCAAACTATATGTAACAGGGTGTAGGACATGCCAGACTGTCAAACCAGACAGAACAAAGAGGGCAGCACCACTATGACCCAATAGCGTACCTGGTCAACCGTGGCAGGACGTGTCTGTGGATTTAATGGGACCATTTCCGGAATCGCGAGGCTTCGACATGATAATGGTAGTCGTGGATCGTTTTACCAAGAAAGCATATTTCTTGCCAACGAATTCCATGATCACATCGTTAGGAGTGGCTAGGCTTTTCCATGATAATGTGTTCCGGGATCATGGACTACCTCAGAAGGTCATCAGCGACAGGGGATCTCAATTCGTCTCCCAGTTCATGAAGGAACTGTTCCGGTTGCTAGACATCGAAGGGAACCCTTCTACAGCATATCATCCACAGACCGACGGACAGACAGAACGGGTCAATCAGGAAGTGCGCGAGTTCCTCGCAATGTACACAAATGACAAGCAGGATGATTGGAGCGAGCATTTGGCGCTCGCCCAGTTTTGTCATAATGACAGAGAGAACTCGGCCACAAGTTTCACCCCATTTTATCTGAAGAATGGGAAACACCCGAGGAAGTGGAGCGACCCTAAGTTGACCACCAAGGTGGCGGACGTGGAGAAGTTCGTGTATAACGCACGAGAGGTGTGTGATGTTGTCATGACCGACTGAAAAGCTTCAGCTTGTTCACCAAGTCATTTTCATTTTATTTATTTTCTTCATATTATATAAACATGTGCTGACTAAGCAGGCGCCTATTGCTTGGCGCTTAGATAAAAGCTGTAGATAAGATACCGGAGCTCGGCGCTGATGACTCATTACCATTACTACATGCGCAGTCGTCTTACTCATACCATACTATATTTAGAGTAGGGCTTAGGGTAGTGCACAGACCACCTGTTGTAGTATATAAGGAGTGCAATTCAGCACCCAGAGTTCTCAGTCAAGTTCTCTCGGGTTTCCCCTCCCTCCTCTCCTCCTCCTGTCTTGTTCACTAGTTGGGGCTCTTAGGTGTCACGCCGAGGGAGTCCTAATAGATGTAGCAGCGGAAAATCTGGAGAAGGCGGCCAAACGCATGGCTAAACAGTACGACAAAGGGAAACGCCCTGCTAGGGAGTATCAAATCGGTGACAAGGTCTACGTGAACGCAGAACATCTTCCACACGTACAAGCGTCCAAGAAGCTTGATGGCAAGTTCTATGGACCGTACAAGGTGTTGAAGAAGATTGGTTCCGCCGCATATCGGCTGGATCTCCCAAAGTCATGGAAGGTATACAATGTTTTCAACGAAGTACTGTTGAAACCGTATGCACCACTGGCTTTTCCAGAACAGAAGCGAAAAGACGAGGAGTTGAGCGCAAAATGAGCAGAAGAGGAAGCGAAGGTACAGGGTGAAGAGTATGAAGTGGAGGAAGTTTTGGACAGTTGTGTGCAAGGTCAAGGTATTCAATACCTTGTCAAGTGGAAAGGTTTTCCCGTCGAGGAGTCTACCTGGGAACCACTTAAGAATTTGGAGAATGCAGGAGAGGCAATTCAGGAGTTTCACCAGAAACATCCTAATGCTCCTGCCTCTCACCGGCTACCCCGGGATGCATTCCGGAGGTATCAAAATCATACCAGTACACATGTGCCAAAATGACTGTTTGGATGGGAGGATGGCAAATTCGAACGTGACTACCGGGAACGCTTGGAGCGCAAATGGCGCAAATGGAAGGGAGATCGAGCGGCACTTTACGCTCTCCCAGATGATGATCCCGACATGGTTCGTGTGGAACCAAACCCTTAAGAGGGGGGTAATGTTACGATTCGACGGTTTCATGTCACAACGGGTGATATGCGTGATGGATGGGCACTTATGGTAGCGCCCTAGCTTATATCAGCAGGGCATGTGGTTAAGGGGAGGCAGACATGAGGGGACCATGAGGCGAGGGGTATATAGTTGTAGTTGGAGCCTGAGAACCCCCAGGCTCTTGATAGTCACTGTCATAGACAGAACTACGGAGTTTCTTGTTTCTTTCCTCTTGTTCCTCTGGTTGTGCGACCTGGTCTACCAACCTCATAACAAAGTGCCAGCAGAATAAGAATTTCCCAGAGCTTCTGTTACGGTCGATGTCCACAACATCGTTCAGCGTCCAAGTCTACAGCGACAAACAGAGTCTTGGTCTGTTCCCAATCACTGGACAAGGGTTCTAGGCACTAAGTCTGACGATGACAAAGGCTAGAGAGAGAGCGAGGAGAGCAGTTGAGGCAACAAGCAAAAGAGCGTTCAAGTTATGGATATGATTCGACTAAGTTGGAACTAAAGAACTTGGTACATGAGAGGGGTTTATATACGTTTAAAGAACAATAGAAACTAAAGGGGAAAGAGCATAGCTATCTAGAAAAGGAAAAGGGAAGGTAGCTATGAAAGGAGATAACGTCCAAGCGTAGCTATGGGTTTGTAACAAGTAAATGTAGTCCGTTAACAAAGGGAAAAGAGAATTGTAACATTACCCCCTTTGTATGCGAGAAGTCACTGACTTCTACCAGCCAGAAGTTGTCCAGCCGTGGTCCGTTCTGGACTCAGCCCATTTGACGGCGTTGTCTAATTCTTTTGTTGACGTCTCCACCTTCCATTTGAGCGCTTCAGCAGCGTGATGCAGGTTCTGGGCGTTCCGTAGGAATGAGTCGCATTCCTCATAAGTCATTTCATGAGGGTCAATGGTGAGGGTGAGCGCGGCGAGATTGTCGGTTGCGGAGGAGAGATTGGTGATGGAGCAGGTGGCGGTGGCTAGGGCGTTGGCGACGACGGTGAGTGTGGTGTTCCGTTTAACGAATTGGGCAAAGTGGGGAAGATGGTGGTCGTCGGGATATACTTGGGGGAGCAAGGCGGCGGGATGGATGTGTAAGTCGTCGTCCTCGAAGTGGACGACAGTGGTATTTTCGATGAAGACCTCTAGTGGGAGGTCTGGGATGGCGAGGAAAGGTGAGAAGGCGGCAGCGGTTTCGTCAATGCGCCAATGAGCGCAGGAGAGGAGAGCCAAGGCGATGAAGTAGGCGGCGAGGGCAAAGAAGGTGAACATGGTTTCTAGTTACGAGGTAGGTTGGGTGTTAAGTGGTGATACTTGGAAATTTATACGGATTCCAGGTCGCTGATTTCCGTGTCCGAATCCCAATTTGTTGTATCTAGCGGATCTTCAATTGCAGGGTCGGTGAGGAGGTCTCGTTCCTCTGCGATGAACCTGGTTAATGAATTTAAATGTTCGATTCCTGGTGTTGTTGTTGGGGTGATTAAGAATCTTCTAATTCGCCTGATAATATCCGCTATTACCTCTGCCATTGCAGTAGACAATTGATCAAGATCATCGAGGATGTCCTCCATGAGGATGCGGGGCCTTCCTGGTATTCTGATCCTTTGACTAATTAACCAGATTTGTGTGCTACACTCCCGTATCTGTTTGGTGATTTCATCCATCTGCTTGTATTCTTCTGGGCATAGCAATCTTCCATGAGCGCTTTTATAAACATCACTATTTCTGATGGCTAGAAGTTGGTATGCAGGTGGATCCTTATTATAGGTGGGTAGATCATCGGTTGCGAATCGTAGGTCATGGTACTTGGGAAGATAGTTCTGGGTGGTATTGCAAGGGAACTCTGTTGTTCCTGAAGGGTTCTTTTGGTGACGGTGATCAAGTCGAGGGGTGCGATAGTATCGTGTGACTAACGCCACAGTTCGGGTGAGTTTTCCTGGTGGGTTCGGTGCCCTAGGAGCATGTTGGAAGGGGAGGTATTGTATGTGGGTATAGACGGTTTTTTCTTTAAGAGCTATAGTGTATCGAGAGAGTGTTGAGCAGTTCCGTTTTGTATAGTGGTAATTTTGTTTCAAGACGTGGCGGTTTCGGTATCGAGTCATGGTTCAGAGGTGTCGGCGTTGTTGGTATTCCGATAGGATATCCGTGGCGTTTACAAGATTGCGAGCGGGTTCCCAAGAGTTGTCATTCGATCCATAGCCTTTCCATTTAACCAGGTAATGGTAGCCTGCGCCTCGTTTCCTATGAGCTAGAATTGCCTCTACCTCGAATTCTTCTTGTCCATTTACGAGATCAGGGGGTGGTTTCACATAATTTGGCCCATGCGCAGTCGTTTCCCTGTACGGGGTAAGGAGTGACGTATGAAACACAGGGTGAATGCGCCATTGTTTTGGGAGTTTCAATTTATATGTCACTGGTCCCATCACTTGTTCAATTTCGAAGGGTCCTTCTCGTTTCGGTGCTAGCTTTCTGGACTGATATGGTATGTGAAGATTTCGGTTCTCAAGCCATACTTTGGTACCCTTTTCAAATCGTATTGCTTTGTCTTTGCGTCGTCTTGCCACTAGTTGTCTTGCTAGTTCATGTGCTGCTAGTGCTTCTTCTCTGGCTTTCCTTAGGAACTGAAGGCGCTCCTCTGCTGCTGGTGTGGTCATTCGCATAGTAGCTGTGGGAAGCGCTACAGGGTCCGTTCCATACATTAGTCTGAATGGGGAGGTTTTGATAGTGTCATGATGTCGGTTATTGTGAGCAAATTCGGCTATTGGGAGAAGCGGTTTCCATAGATGCGGTTCGTTGGAGCAGAACATTCGAAGGTAGACTTCTAATTCCTGATTGACTCGTTCTGTTTCTCCATCAGTCTGAGGGTGATAGGCTGTGCTCATTCTATGGTCAATTCCTAGTGTTTTCCGTATTTCCTGAAATACTTTTGCAGAGAACTGAGGTCCTTGATCCGAGATCAAAATGTCGGGTAGGCCAAACCGTTTGAAAATTTCGGAGATGTAAAGTTCTGCAGTGCCTAGTGCGTCGATTGTCTTCTTGCAAGGTGTGAAAATTACCCCCTTTGTAAGACCATGGTCCACCGTGACCAGGATCGAGTCAAAGCCATTGGAAAGGGGTAGATCAGTGATGAAATCAAGGGTGACTTGCTGAAAGGGGCGGGTTGCTTTCGACGAAATTGGGTGAAGGGCTGGTGTGTTTGGGTGTGTGTTAATCTTCATCTGCTGACAGAGAGCGCATCCTTCTATCCATTCCCTGACATGTTTGAACATTCCGGGCCACCAGTAATCACGCTTAAGGAGTTCAAGGGTCTTTAATTGTCCAGGGTGACCTGATGATCGTGCCTCATGCGTTTCCTTAATCAATTTGGTTTGTAACCCGTCTTGGTCAGGGATGTAGGTTTTTCCGAGATAGTGAACAATGCCGTTGGTATAAGACCAATCTTGTATGTTCGATTTGATCAGTGGGGCGCGGTGCGTGGTGATAACCTCGATTAGAATACATCCAAAATCGTCTTTTGACATTGCTTTCTGAATTTCTGTGACTAGATCTTCTGCAATAAGACGAATAAAACAATCCTCTGGTAGGACTACGATATCTTCTTGTAATTCACTGTTTCCCATATGATCAGGGTGTCGGGATAGGGCATCTGCTTCAAACATTTTTGTACCGGGGACATGCTCAATGCGTAGGTCAAATTCCGATAATAGGGATGACCATCTAGCTTGTCTAGGCGTTAAACGTTGGGCGGTTCGATAGTAGGACAGATTCTTATGGTCGCAGTGAACTATAGTGGTGTGGGGTGATCCGTGTAGTAAATGTCGCCAGGTCATCAATCCTTTGATAATTGCCAAGAGTTCTCGATCATAGATCTGGTAATTCTGTTCCGTTTGCATTAATGCATGTGAGATAAATCTGCAGGGGTGTAGAGATCCCGTTTCATCTGCTTGTTTCAAGACTGCTCCTATTGCCTTATTCGATGCATCGGTTTGAAGGATAAAGGGTCGAGTGGGATCTGACATTAATAGTACCGGCATAGATGCGAACTGTTTCTTCAGAATTTCAAAAGTGTTGTTCCGTTCAGTGGTCCAGTTAAATGGCTCCGTCTTCTTAGTGAGGTCGGTAAGTGGTTTAGCGATGGCAGCAAAATTCCCAATGAAATGTCGGTAAAAATTCCCAAATCCGAGGAATGATCGGACCTGTTTGACTGTGGTAGGAACTGGCCAATCTGCGATCCCAGCTAACTTTATTGGGTCCATCTGAATGCGTCCAGGGGCGATGATCATTCCTAGGAATTCGACTTCTTGCGTGGCGAACTTGCATTTTTCAAGTTTCAGGAATAGATTGTTATCTTGTAGCCGTTGTAAAACTCGTTTTGTCCGCTCCTCCAGCTGTTCTAGTGTTTCCGCACAGATTAACATGTCGTCCATGTAAATGATCAGCCATCCTTCGTTAATCATGTCCCTAAAGTACTTGTTCATCATAGTTTGAAAAGTTGACGGCGAGTTGCATAGTCCAAAGAACATTACTGTTGGTTCGTAAAGCCCTCAATTGGTGATAAAGGCTGCCTTCCATTCGTCTCCCTTCTTGATGCGAACGTTGTTGTACCCCCATCGGAGGTCAAGTTTGGTGAAATACTTGGCACCTCGTAATTTAGTCATGAGATCAGAAACAAGGGGAAGAGGATATGCATTTTTGACGGTCCATTCATTCAGGTATCGGTAATCCTGACAGGGTCGGAGTGCCCCACTTTCTTTCTTTGCTACAAAGAAGAACAGTGACACCTGCGGTGATGTGGATGGTTTAATGTATCCTTTTTTGAGTTGTTCATCAATCCATTCATCTAACAGCCCTTGTTCCTTGACCGATAGAGGGTAAAGTTTACTAGCTTTTGGAACAAAACCGTCCTTTGTGTTGATTGCATGATCCCATGGTCGACTGGATGGGAAGCGTTCTGATGCTTTTTTGTCAAAGATGGTGCGCCATTGCTCATATTCTGTAGGTAATGTGGTGGATGGTTCGTCTTTCTTTAGCCTATGCTCTAGTTCTTGTGATGCCGATGTTTTAACTCTAATCCAGTAGTCATCTTCTCCCCATTGCTGGGAGTCGAGGGCTAGCTGCCAGATTGCTTTTGACGACGTGTCCAGGTCTCCAATTTTCAGAGATTTTTCTCGCCAGTTGATGATCGGGTTATTTTCTTCTAACCAGGGTATTCCTAGAATCATTCGTTGATCGCCTAGCTTAGTGATCCAGAACCAATTGATAAATTGCTGTCCTTCGATCATGTAGCATATCTTGGTTCGATGTGTGATCATTCCTTTCACATTTACTGTTCCATCTGCGTTTCTGACTTTAATTGGTTTTTTAAGTCGTTCTTTCCTGAGCTCTTTCACTGCTCCTTCATCTACAAAATTTCCTTCTGCCCCACAATCAATTAGGGCAGATGTTCCAGCGGGTAAATCGGTCGATTTGATAGTTAATGAAATGCGCTTGTCATTGTTGGATAATACTATTACAGAATCAAGCGCTAACTGTTCAGATCTCGATAATAAGGAAGGGCCAACCGCTGAGTGACGCTTCCTAACTAAAAACCCTCATTTTCGAATTCGTTTAAGAGGGCATTCTTCTCTTCAGTAGACATTGCTGAAAAGATGGCTCTAATTTTCTTTACTGGTTCGTCTTCTTCCTTCTGTTGTTCCTCGGTGACGGAGCGAACAGCCTTGTTCTGATAAGAAGACCTGGATGAAGACGTATCATTGCGCTTCGGGCAGTTCCTGGAGATGTGCCCCTGTGTTCCACATCTGAAGCACTTGCCAGTCTTTCGGTATTCCTCCTTTTGATCATCTGTCAATCGGCTAGGAGTCGTGGTATTTATAGCTCTGATTGTTCCGGATCAACTGTTGTTTCGACTGAAACGCGTTCCAGATCCATCAGTGGTTCTCCTGTTTCCCTGTCCTGTCATGTCCCAAGCGTTATGATGATCCTCAGCCTTATCATAGGCTTCTTGCATCGTTTTGATCTTCCTTTGGTCCTGTAAGATCGTCCTAGCAAGTTCTAAGGGTAATCCTTTGACGAATGCCTGTAACTGAGCAGGTATCCCAGTGAGCCCAGAGGTTCCTATGTCCATGCGGAATTTTCTAATGTATTCTGGAACTGAAATGCCGTTTCCAACTCTTAATTTGGATAGATTATTCAGGGCTCGAAGGGCGCTGTTGACTTCTCCCCAGTCATTAATGAAACGTGTTTCAAATGCTTCGTAGTTACTCCATTTGAACGTGGCTGTGGTACTGCCTCTGTTGTCATTCAGTTCGCTTCGGATAATAGTTTTCCAATTGTCTAGTTCTGGTCCCATGCATGCAAGCGCATACCTGACTTTCTTTTCGTCTTTTCCTTCATAGTTCTGTTCATTGAGGGTAAAGTAGTCCTCAAGCTGTCCTAAAAATGACCTTGCTTCAATTCATTTGCCTGTAAAAGGTCGTATAGACTGCGGTTTGATATCTCCTTTAGAGCTAGCGTTAGTTTCGGATGCCATTCTTGGTTCAGGAGTGATCGGTGGTTCGGGGTTGATCGGTGGTTCAGGGGTTGGTGTTCTGGTGATCGGTTTCGGTTCTGGAGTAGGGGTTCTACTCGGGGTTCTGGGTTTCGGAGATGGGGGTGGTCCTTGTTTCAAGTAATCTGTATCAAACGGGTTTTTTTCAAGCTTGGCTTGTTCAATTCGTAGTAATTCCTCCCACTCTGCTAAAAGACTAGCTGCAATTCCATGTCGGTCGTTTCCACTAAAGAATTTCTTATAGAGGGTCCTTCCTGGTTCGTTTTCTGGTTCCTTGACAAGGTAGAGCGGTTCTCCTTGTACTTCACTACCCCAGTCTAGGTAGATTTGATCGGGTAAATCGAATTCAAAGGCTCCTGAGTAGAAGTCTCCTGAAAAGTATTTGTCTGGGACTGGTTCGTTTCGTTTTCGTCCGTCTGTAACAAAGTACCAGGTTCGTTGGTAGAGAAAAACTTCTCGTCGTCCAAGGTAGGTTTTCCCCTTATAGGTGACGGATCCGTTCGGGGGTCGTTCCTGAGAGCTGCGGGTCTCAATGGTGTCGGCTAGGGATGATACCCTGAGCTGGTCCTGAGTTCCAACTTATGTTACAGTCGATGTCCACAACGTCGTTCAGCGTCCAAGTCTACAGCGACAAACAGAGTCTTGGTCTGTTCCCAATCACTGGACAAGGGTTCTAGGCACTAAGTCTGACGATGACAAAGGCTAGAGAGAGAGTGAGGAGAGTGGTTGAGGCGACGAGCAAAAGAGCGTTCAAGTTATGGATATGATTCGACTAAGTTGGAACTAAAGAACTTGGTACATGAGAGGGGTTTATATACGTTTAAAGAACAATAGAAACTAAAGGGGAAAGAGCATAGCTATCTAGAAAAGGAAAAGGGAAGGTAGCTATGAAAGGAGATAACGTCCAAGTGTAGCTATGGGTTTGTAACAAGTAAATGTAGTCCGTTAACAAAGGGAAAAGAGAATTGTAACAGCCTCCTGCCGGAACGTTAATGCCAAACTTGGCACCAGCAAGGCCATGGATGCACATTTCCGCTGACTTTATCACAAAATTACCAGAATCACATGGTCACAATGCAATCTTGGTGGTTTGTGACCGAATGTCCAAAATGGCGCATTTCATCCCCACATCAGAGGAAACATTGGTGCAGGGATTAGCCACATTATTTAGGGACCATGTTTGGAAACTTCATGGACTCCCTGAATCTATAATCTCAGATTGCGGTCCACAGTTCGCCACGCAAATGATGAAGGAGCTGAATCAAATGTTGGGCATTAGCACAGATCTGTCCACCGCACCACATTCCATCCACAAACGGATGGACAAACAGAATGAATGAATCAGGACTTAGAACAGTACCTGAGGATTTTCATAGATCATAGACAAGAAATGTGGTCTGGATGGTTAGCCATTGCTGAATTTAGCTACAATGACAAAATTCAGACATCCACCAAACAGACACCATTCTTCGTCAACTATGGTAAACACCCCAGGATGGGAATCGAACCAAGAAGGGAAGGTAGTCACCCGGCAGCATCAGAGTTTGCCCAAAAAATGAAGGAAATTCATGAGGAAACTCAGGCAGCCTTGTTAAAATCACATGGTGACATGAAACTATATGCAGATAGACACTGATCGGATGCACCAGAATATAAAGTTGGAGACAAAGTCTGGTTGTCAACCAAGGATTTAAGGTTGACAGGACAACCAACTAGGAAACTGGTAGAAAGATGGATTGGGCCATACCCGATCAAGAAAATAGTGTTGCCAAATGCAGTGGAGCTAGATCTCCCCTTCTCACAACAGATCCACCCTGTGATAAACGTATCAAAGATACGCCCTTGGAAACGACCAATGAGAGGGCAAAAGACGCAACCCCCACCGCCAATTGAAATAGACGGTGAAAAGGAATATGAAGTGGAAGAGATAATCGATGTATGACTAAAAAGAAACAAAATGGAGTACTTGGTCAGGTGGAAAGGATACACTGCTGAGCATAACTCCTGGGAACCATTGGACAATTTACAAAACGCAAAAAGAAAAATAAAAAACTTTTACGATAGAAACCCCGGAGGCTTGACAAAGCAACCTTTAACAGGTTAACTTTCAGACCTTATGAAAACTTCACCCAATCCTCAGACAAAATAGTGTCCAAAATCGATGTTAATGCAGTAGCACCAGCTGCAAAATGGGAGCAAAACTGGCAAAAATGGAAAGGAAGGAAGGGTCTAGATACCCTTACAGAGCCAGGAGACGTGGAAGGGCCATGTCAATGCAACATGTGCCTACATCAATCGCATGATATAGTGCCTAGCACTGAAACGATTGAAGATCTTACACAACCGTCTCGCCCGCTCTCCCCCATCATCAAGGAAATAGAGGAATCATCCGTGATAGAGCGCGATGCACTGAAAGATGATGATGAAGTTTAAATTTGTCTGGAAGCCAAATCTTAAAAAGGGGGTACTGTCATGACCGACTGAAAAGCTTCAGCTTTTTTACCAAGTCATTTTTATTTTATTATTTATTTTCTTCATATTATATAAACATATGCTGACTAAGCAGGCACCTATCATTTAGCACTTAGATAAGGCTATAGATAAGATACCAGAGCCCGGCGCTGGTGACTCATGACCATTACTACATGCGCAGTCGTCTTACTCATACCATCCTATATTTAGAGTAGGGCTTGGGGTAGTGCACAGACCACCTGTCATAGTATATAAAGAGTGCAATTCAGCACCCAGAGTCCTCAGTCGAGTTCTCTCGGGTTTCCCCTCCCTCCTCTCCTCCTCCTGTCTTGTCTGCTGTCTGGGGCTCTTAGGCGTCACGCCGAGGGAGTCCTGATAGCAAGTGCTAGAAACTCAGTCATCATTGAGATACAAAATAGAGTATCTCCTGAGACTCTGTTTCACAGAATGAATCTGTTCCAGAGACCAGTTCAGATTCAGGAGGCTCTCGAGAGACCTCAATTTTTGACAGGATCTAATGCAGTTCCTGTCAAACGGACTAGCAATGACGAACATTCTAGCCCAGAAATAACCGCACCACCCTCAACAAACAAGGTTCAGAGAGGAGGTCTCGGATATTAGAGAGGAGAGTACAAACCTTCCTCACAGACAAAGGGAGACTTGGAGAGGCCTGAGACCAAGCTTCTCCATTAGCAATTTGGGCAGAGGATCACTGACAGCAAATCCTCTAACACATTCAGACAAGACATCTGAAAGAATGGATGAGATGGTCTGTAAAGAAATAAGAGATGCAGAATTGGCATACAATTCTTCTCTTGAACCACTCCATTAACAGGAATGTGCAGCAATAATTGGGAGTTTGTCTGGACAGACTACCACAAGAATTGCTTCTGTAGACTTAAAAGACTGGTTGCTAAGGCACCAGTCTGTAAACCAATAAATAAAAACCTAGATGTTCCCATCTCAGTTATTACAGACGCCTCCACTAGCAGAATAGGTGCCTGGTATGGGCAAGGCCCTACTTGGGACACCTGCATGCCTGCAGGATTTATATCCTGCAAATTCACCTCAGTGCAGATGAACTACTGCACTTGGGAACAAGAGCTACTAGGGATCCTAGAAGCTCTATTACATTGGGAAGACAAGCTGCTAGGTCTCCGGTTCACAGTAGTGACAGACCACCAAGCACTAACCTTCTTTAAAGAAACTCAAACCGGGTCTCAAAGACATATGAGATGGTGAGAATACCTATCTCAATTTAACTTTGAGATGAAATATCTCAAGGGAGAGAAAAACAAGGTAGCGGATAGTTTATTGCACTACTATACAAATGATGGACCAAATGAGGTCCATGATGTTGCAGCATATGTTAATGCTGACTCAAGATTAGATCTGGAAGGAGAAGATCTCTCCTTAAACAGGCAATATGAATTAACTCAGTCTCATGCCCATTTAGCAATTATTGAATCGGAGGACACCCCAATTCAAGACAAATTAGAGACTTGAGAAATTGAGTCAAAAGAGTTAACTTCAATAAGGAAGTCAGAACAACTGAGGTCCCAGGCCTCAATCTAGACAACAATTTGCTAAAGGTCATCTTGAAATGTATTCCTTAGGAATACATAAATGATAAATTCTTCGCAGAAATCTGGAAGAATGTAGATTGATACAATAGATTCAATCTAAAGAAAGGGATCCTATGGACTACCAATAGGATTGGGCAAAGAGTAGTCTGTGTGCCAAATGGACTACTCAAAGGGAAGAGCATCCGAGGTGTCATCATTGATACCTGCCACCTCACATTGGGTCATCTTGGAACACAAAGAACGCTAGGGTACACCAGTCATTGGTTCTGGTGGCCTAATATTGCTGCAGATATTGAGGATTTTTGCAAATCCTGTGGAAAGTGTCAAACAACAAAGGTCTTGTGACAGAAAACACCAGGATGGCTTCATACTATGCCTATCCCATCAAGACCTTGGGAAAGCATAGGAATGGATTTTGTTGGTCCATTCACCAAAGTAGAAGGATTGGATTACGTCCTTCTTGTTATTTGTAGGATGACCGCCATGGTTCACCTACTTCCTACTCAAACAAATGTATTGGCTAAGGGAATAGCTGAACTGTTCATTAAATAAATTGTCAGACTCCATGGTATACCAGAGTCTATCATATCTGATAGGGATACAAAGTTCACTTCAATGTTTTGGAATGAACTCAGTAAAATTCTGGGACAACAACTATTAATGTCATCATCCTACCACCCTCAAACTGATGGCTCTTCAGAAAGAGCTATCCAAACGATGTCTCAGATATTGAGATCATTAGTAAATGACTACCAGGATAACTGGAAGTTGCAATTACCAATGGTTGAGTTCACAATGAACTCAGCAGCAAGTGAATCCACTGGCTACTCTCCATTTGAATCCAATTACAGATGGATGCCCAGAATGATTCAAGGAATCGACCACAGAGCATCACATGTGGGAGTAAAACAATTTGTAGAGAACATCAAGGACGTTCTTGATAAAACGTTTGATAAGCTAACCGCTCAATGCACATGCCAAGCCGTAACAGCAAATAGACATCACTGAGAAGGGCAAGCTTTTCACAAGGGGGATTTAGTCTTCCTCTCAACAGAAAACATCAATCTCCCAAAAGGATGAGCTCAAAAGCTTTGTCCAAAATACATAGGACCCTATAAGGTCCTAGAAAATTTCCCAGAACAATCTACATATAAGATTGATCTACCACCAGACCTGAGGGCAAGACATATTCATGACATCTTTCACGAAAAGGTCCTAAAACCTTACATTGAGAATAACTCAAAAAAGTTTCCCAAGAGGGAAACTCGAATACATTATGACATTGGGAATGACCCTGAACAAGAATGGGTCATCCAAGCAATAGAAGACCACCAATGGTCTCCTAAGCTCCTTTTCAAGGTGTGATGGGAACTTGGAGATTCCACTTGGGAACCTCTGGAAGTTGTGGAAGAACTTGAGGGTGTGGAAACGCCCTCAGATTTACATCACAAGTAAAAATGCGACGGTGGCAGTGAAACAGCCGATTGGCTAACCAGGTGTCCTGGGAATTGGTTTCAACTCCAAAACAAAATGCACAAAAAATTCCCACACAACAATTTATTCAAATGACATGTCTGCAGACCACTACAGTCATTATGAACATTCAAGGAGAAAGGAACAACACAATGAGCATGACTGCCCTCCTTGCATAGGAGAACCAAGTCAACCAGGCTCATGACAACTGAGGAGATCACTGTCTCCTCAAGAAACCATGGATGCTGCTGACATCCTATCAACTTTAGTTCCGGACTGGGACATCCACCTGGTCATCCACCTTCCCCTGCACCGGAAACAGTGCAGGGAATGTGCTCAGTTTTCTAGGCACGTTACCCTGTAGCTTGATGAAAACATATATCCCAGCATGTCATTCCTTGTTCAGTACTACTTCCTGTATACTAACTATTACAACAATACCAACCTTATTATGTGGAGAAAAAAAAAAAAAAAGAGCACAAGATTATTTTTTTTTCACATAGGAATGGAGTATATTTGGAAATCAGTAATAGACTAGGTGTAGACTATGGAGATGAGGGGGCCACTGTGACCCACATGTAGGAAGCGAAGGTAGCTACGAGACAACTAAGGAGGGATAACCAAGGGTGACATCCGTTAATCCGGGAAAAGAGCCCTATGTGGGCGATGGGAAGTCGGTCGATGTGTATACGGGACCAGGGCCTCGAAGGTGGCGGCGGAAGGGTAGGCCTTCAGGAAAGCGACGAGGCCGATGTAGTTGTTATCGCGCCTCAGGAAAGCTGGGAAAGAGGGAAAAGGAGGAGGGAAACGGAGGCACCTACTGATGATATGGGAACGGGATGCATGCGTGTGCCGTGGGCAAAAAACACACTGAAGTGGGGGGGGGCGGGAAAGAAACGTTGCCGGTAGTCGGAGGATGGCATGTGGCCGGTGACAAAGCGGACGAATCGGGCGAGCAGTTGAGGGGAGTCGTTGCATTGGGTGATGAACCTCCCTCGTTGTTGACCTAAACATGGCTTGAGCGGTTTCCGGCCTCGGTTTAAGCGGACTAAATTGAAACCCCTCGTTTTTTGGGAGAGCCAAGCGAGACGCCAGTGAGCGCCGGCCGTGGCTTTGAATTTCTTAATGGCAGCGACGCGAGTAAGGAGGGCGCGGCCTGGAGCAGGGGCCACGGAGGCGACGAGGTGGTCTGCAGCTTCATTTTCGGGGATGCCCACATGGCTGGGGCACCATGAGACCGTGAGGCGGTTGTTGGACGATTGGGTGAGCCAGACCCGGAGGAAAGAGCAAAAGCGAATGGCCACAAGTTGACCATCTCGGACATCCGTATGAAAGACACCCTTGGCGGCCGCGGCATTGTCGAATAAGAACAAGGCGTGGCCTTGATTCGGCCAGGTGTCTACTCGCCATTTCCAAGGCCTGTGTTTCCGCCGAGTAGGATGATGAAGCCGGTAGGGGCCGTGCAGTTGCGGCGACGTTGGAGATGAAGCCTCCAGCGGCGTGTTGGCCTCGGAGAGATCCGTCGGTGGCTATGATGTAAATGGTGCGATCGGAGCGCCAGGCCTGGAGTTGATCTCGGAAGCTGGACAGCCAGGGGGCAAAGAGGTCCGCATTAGCTTTCGGTGGGTGGTCGAAGTTGCAAAATGTGATGCGTTCGCTAAACAAATCCAGAAGGCGGGAACCGCGAAGATTTTCATCCTGAACCGCGCGAAATGGTTCCTCGATGGTGTCGGCTAAGGCTAGGAGTGGCAAGACGGGGTTATCCGGTGCTCTCGTTCGTAGGAGCCTGTGGCGTCGGCGTGCAGAGGCGTGGGCGTCAAGGGTCGGGTGGCTTGCCAGGAGGCGAAGTGCGTGTCGTTGGTCTAAGGTGGCAATGCGGACGCCCGCCCGCTGAAGTAACAGGTCGCAGTAAATGCGTACCGGAGGGGAGCCGGCAAGAAATTCGAGGGCGCCGACCGGAGTAGTTGAGAAAGCGCCGGTAGCCCAGGTGAGAGCGGCGCGCTGTACTTTTTGGAGTGGGTGCAACAGGTGCTGGACGCCCTTTCCCCGGAGACGGTACCAAAGAGCACAAGATATCAATTGGCCAAATATGGTATTGACACATAACAGATAACCGCCAAGATGCCTCCCAAGCTAAGCAAACGCCAGCAGCGCGAATTAGAAGAATTAGAATCACTAAAAGCAAACCAACTACATGATGAGTCCGGTTCGGATGAGGGCGACTACACGTATCCGGTATCGCGGCCTACTACGAAGGCGATGACTTTCTCTCAGGTGCGCCGCTTTCTAAAGCCAGGTTCACAACCAGCCTTACTAAACAGGATCATGTAGTTGATGGCTGCAGATGAAGAGAGCGAGCCTGAAAGCGACGCCGGCGCTGAAGCCACCGCTGTAAACAAGTCAGGCAAATCTCGCAAGGTGAATGGCAACCCCATTGTTGTCCGGGCATCCTTATCTGCAATGTTTTGCCTAGCCAAAGAAGCGAAAAAAGAAGACCGCGATAGCTGAAGCGCCTTCAGGATCTTCCCATGCCTCTGAATCGAGCAAAATGCGTCAAGTTACTTCACCTCAAAAGCGGAGCAAAATCTACAAGATACTATCGAACGTACTGAAATGGTTGAGAGATTCGTAGGGCACCTTCTACCTCTAATATTCATTATTGACGATAGTTACTCAGCAGTCGCCTTGACATTAGAGCAGAGCATTCCGTCGAGGACTCCCGCACAGCCTCATACCATCCCACTCCGCCTCCACTCTGCACCATCTTGGGAAACGTCATACCCTCTGCCAACACCAAATCCAACCTTTCCAATCTCCATCCGTCCTCGTTCAATACTGCAGCGCCTCCGCGTTTACCAAGCGTTTAATAAAATGCGCAATAGCTGCAGCGCTCGAGGAAGAGGACGACGAAGGACGGTGGTTAAAGTGAATCAGGGATCTAGAAACAGAAGTGCGCCAGCGCGTGCCTGAATTTCAAGTCGTCATGGAATTTTCTCAGCGTGTTTCAGCCGCTTAGGATACAGCGGCAGCGTTCCATATCCACGCTGATCAACCTGTTCCAAACGCGAGGAGGTACGCGTTGTTGGCGGAGAGCGCGCAGAGATTGTTGTGGATGTATCATCACTGTCTGCCCGCTTTAGCCCGGTTCGACATTAGGAAGCTGTCGCACAGCTTCTCTAGTGTTGCTTCGGATGAGGGTGGGTCAATCGCTAGAAGAAATGGAACGCTTGGATAGAATCCGTTGTCTGCATATTGTCCAGATCCTAAGAGAGAGAGAGTGATCAATTCTCATGGACGGGGAAACTACCAGGTAAGTGATACCATCTTCAAGTTAGACGCGTTTTTTCACAACATGTTGACTAGGATCGTCCCCTGCTCGCATATACATTCTCCTTACATCCTTCACAAGGGAAAACAGTACCGCTGAACGCGATACTGTGGTCGACCTTTCGGAGCATTTTGTCTCGCAAACAGGTTTTTCCCAGGAAGATGCAGAGAAGTCATCGTTGTGGAACACCCTTTTATAAAGTTTCGCGCGCTTTTAGTGGTATTTGCGGGGAATGAAGGGCGCTGGATTTGTTGCGCCAGGAAAACGATTGATTGCGGGAAAATTGAAATGGAAATGAATCCGAGCCAGCACGGCGTTGGGAAATCCATACTTAAAAAGGGGATTTGGTGGAACATTTTCTCAGAGATACTTGCGAAATCAGATTTTGAGGCAGAAGATGAGGATTTCAAGGATTTCGAGGTTGACGAGGAAATTGAGAACACGGGGATTGAAAAAGCCCACGAGCATTTGATGAGTGACGATGGAAAGGAGCAGTTCATTCTGTTCAATCTATAAATCAGAGTATCATGTACTTGAAAATTCTTAACAGAGTAGACAATGCCATCTTAAAAGCTCCAAAATCAGAATCGTCTACACGTCTCTATACCCGCGCTATGGTCAAAATCATTAGTTGGGTCCATGTCAACTTTTGAATCAGTCTCGACGGATACTGTTAGTCCGGTTACAGGCTGCGTGTTATTATATGTGCCTTTCCAGCTTACCACGCCTTAGTCTGAACATACTGTAAATATTTTCCCCCAAGGTCAGAAAATCGAAATCACATTGCCGGTGCGCATCTTCTCATCAAATAGGGAAAATATCGTTGCATTAGAAGGTAAACTGGGATACGCGTGTTGAACTGCTTGCAAATTCATCAATGCGGCGTGAACTTCTGTGACATACGTAGACTTGGTGGTGACCCAAAAATAGTAGGACAGAATTCAAACGAATTCAATTGTCGAAAAGAAATACGGAAAAAATCAAAGAAAAACGACATTGCGGGTAAGGGTGAAACTACAAAAGCCTGACAACAGACAATATGTCAAAGTACGTGACTAACAAAAACACACCACATTACCTGCTATACTCCTATATGTAAAAAACTTTAGATTACACTTTATGCAGATTACCAAACAGGACAATACCCGAACTTGGCTCGAATATGTCATCAAGGAAGATTGGAGTGCATATTTGGTTGTCGGAATCCATACAATTATAGATGCAGATATCGCAGTTGACTACTCGCACAAGAATGAGGTGCAGGTTACAGCAAATGTTCCTGTCGGAGCTATAGTCAGAGTGATGACGGGTGGAGCAGGACTCGGAGTCGGTGGCAATGCCGACCTTAGCATGAGGGCAGGGGTATCTGCGGGGTATGGAGAAAAGGCTGGATTCGTTGCGCCTGGGGAACGAGTAATTGCGGTGGAGTATCGCAAGGTGAAATGGAAATGGTTCGCTAGCAAAGCGTTGGGAAACGCATACTTGGAAAAGGGGGTTCGGTGGAGGATTTTCTCGGAACTGCCGGCGAAATCAGATCCTGAGGCGGAGGATGAGGAATTTGAGGATTCGGTGGAGGTTGAATTTGACGAGGAAATTGAGGACACAGGGATTGAAGAACCCCACAATCATTTGATGAGTGACGATGGAAAAGAGCAGTTCATTCTGTTCGATGCATAAACCAGAGTATCATGTACTTGAGAATTGTTGGATCCGTCGAAACACGCTTATAATATATCGTAGCTTGCGGCAGTGGAGCACTCCATCTTTGAGAAAATCAGTGGGACGAAGTTCAAATAAATTCGATTGTCGGAAAGGGAATACAAACCGACACGGCGGATAAAGGTACTAACTACATAAGCTAAGCCTGACGACAGACAATATGTCAAAGTACATGAATATAAAGAAATGGTACGTTACCTGCTATACTCCGATATGTATGAATGGTGCCCATACTAATGGATCATCGGGTATTATCTTGCCTTTGAAACCTTTCGACTTGCGTGTGCGCTCTCGGAGGCTCCTTACAGCATGATGTAAAAATTCCGCAGATCGTTCGCACACCAACCTATCATTCCCTACCAACATTCCCGCATACACATCCTTTGCGACAGCTGCCGACTCGCTTGCAATCACTTTCCACAATGTGCCAATAACTGATGGATAACCAGCAAGCTGTATTGCCGATGAGAGACTGATAGATTGCGACAGAAGATTAGGATTTTCAGACTCTCCCAAGGCAGCTGAGTGACACGCTGATAAAAATACTAATTGGCCATGTGAAATGTTTGTCGCAGTAAGGTCGGCGACCGTAAGAGGAGCTGTCTTCCAGTTTTTGAGGAGCAATCGACTCTGGGATGGATCTGTAGCTGAGGAGTAACCGTGACATGAAAAATGAACAACCTGGTAATCGTCTAAGTTTGCTAAAACGTTATTCTTGTCCGGCGCCTGCAATACTGTTGTCTGTATAGATGGAGACAGCAGCAAGTTCAACTCTTCAATGTCGTCTGAAACAAATACAAGTCCGTCTTCTTTTGACTTGGAGTCGGGCCAACCAATCAGCGCTACCTTTTGCTGGACAACTCCTACCGCCGCTCGTTCGCTTCGTTCACGTGCATATTTTAATGCTTTGAGTGTTGGCGTATAAGACGAGATGACACGATCTATGGCCGTTCTGACTGATCCAGATCCATGGTATCCCGCAGCATGAATTGGTAATATGTTGAGGAGATCGCTTCCGACCCAATGGACCCTTGGCCATTGGCAGGGATTGTGATCCTTAAACCCAATTTCGGCGAGAATTCGTTCTACTGCAACGTCCCAGATCCACTGCAACACCTTATGAATTTTCTTTCTCCCCTCCACCTGCGTCCGTTTCCCAGTGGTACGTGTAGCATTGAGAAACTGCGCGGTGTAAGATTTTAAGTCGGTATATCGGAGCTCCGGGAGTGGAATACTACGAATGTCGTTGAGAGTAACAACAATTGCGTCGCTTCGAATTTCAGAGACATTGAATACAACAATTGGGCCAGAAGTAGCTAATTCCTTGAGTGCTGATTCTGATGGAACTTGCAGAAAGTCACCAAATCCTGGAAGCCTTCGAATTTCGGCCAGGAGTTGATCAAATTGTTTTGCTATCTCACGACGATTGCCATAGACATTGCGGTCCGGATTGGCACTAGTAGCGAGCTGCGATGGCAGCTCCTTGGCCTTGTATAGAATTTTGGTCATCAGTTAAGTTACCTCGACGACATTTTTATTAATTTGAACTTACCCCGGGAGGATCGAGTTGTTCCCTTAAACGTACAAAATTCTGTGCGATTTTGGGATATGATTCTTCAAGATCAACAATGTCGGATCGCACTTGTAGTTGCAAATTTGCCAATACACTGTTTCCTAATTCCGATAGCTGCAATGCGCTGCAAGCTGTCTCGCCGCATTGGATGAAAACTGATACTGCACGGGGAGTGATACTAGAAAATCGAGACAAGGCCACTTGACGATCATGTGGGTTCAAAGTGTGCGGAGTGATGATAGGCAGGAGTTCGACGGCCATCTTTAGAAGGGTTTTGGCACGATTGAACTGGGCAGTTTTGATAAGCCACCGTGAAGCTAAATGTGCAGCCACGATTCTAGAAGAAGGGGGGGCTGAGACAATTCTTACTGCCTGTTCATTTGTGGCAACTGCGCGTTCAAGATCCTCCTTTGATCCCGTCCGTTCAAAACGATTATGAAGTGCACTCCCCAAGTTACTGAGGTATATTGCACGATGCGGAAGATTTTCTGGTGTGATATCAAGTGCTCGTTGACTTGTGACAATTGCCTGATCAAGGTCCTGCATTGATCCCATCTGTTCAAAACGACAATGAAGTGCGATCCCCAGGTTACTGAGGTACATGACATGATTTGGATGATTTTCTGGTGTAATGTGAAGTGCTTGTTGATTCATGGTAATTGCTTGATTAAGGTCTGCCATTGACCCTGTTCGTTCAAAACGACGATGAAGTGAATATGCCAGGTTACCATGGCACATGAGATAATGTGGATGATTTTCTGGCGTGACATCAAGTGCTTGTTGATTCATGGCAATTGCCTGATCAAGTTTTTCCATTGACCCTGTCTGTTCAAAATGTCGATGAAAACCAATCCCCAGGTTACCAAGGTATGTGGACCGACGTGGATGATTTTCTGGTGTGATGTCAAGTGCTTGTTGATTCATGGCAATTGCCTGATCAAGATCCTCCATTGACCCTGTTTGTTCAAACCGACGATGAAGTACAATCCCCAGGTTACTGAGGAATATGGCATGATTTGGATGATTTTCTGGTATGACATCAATTCCTTGTTGAAGCATGGTAATTGCCTGATCAAGGTCCTCTGCTGACCCCATCTGCTCAAAATGATGATGAAATGCAATTCCCAGGTTACTGAGGTACATGACATGGCTCCGATGATTTTCTGGTGTGGCATCAAGTGCTTGTTGATTCATGGTAATTGCCTGATCAAGGTCCTCCATCAACCCCTTCTTTTCAAAACGACAAAGAAGTGCAATTCCCAGGTGACCAAGGTATGTGGACCGATGTGGATAATTTTTTGGTATGATATCAAGTGCTTGTTGAAGCATGGTAATTGCCTGATCAAGGTCCTCCATCAACCCTGTCTGCTCATACTGACAACGAAGTGCATTCCCTAGGGTACTGAGATACATGGCACAATCTGGATGATTTTCTGGCGTGACATCAAGTGCTTGTCGACTCCCAGCAATTGCCTGATCAAGGTCCTCCATTGACCCTGTCTGTTCAAAACGACAACAAAGTGTAATCCCCAGGTGATTGAGGTACATGGCACGACCTGGATGATTTTCTGGTATGATACCAAGCGCTCGTTGATGCATGGCAATTGCATGATCAAGGTCCTTCAATGACCCCATCTGTTCGAAATGACAACGAAGTGCAGTCCCCAGGTGACTGTGGTACATGGCACAATCTGGATGATTTTCTGGAGTGATATCAAGTGCTCGTTGAGTCATGGTAATTGCCTGATCAAGGTCCTCCGTTGACCTCGTCTGCTCAAAATGATAACGAAATGCAATCCCCAGGTTACTGAGGTATGTGGCACGATCTGGATGATCTTCGGGTGCGATGTCAAGTGCTAGTTGATTCAAGGCGATTGCTTGGTCAAGGTTCTCCATCAATCCTGTCTGTTCAAAATGACGAAGAAGCCCAGTCCCCAGGTTACTGAGGATTGTGGCATGATTTGGATGATTTTTTGGTGCGATATCAAGTGCTTGTTGATGCATGGCGATCGCCTGATCAAGGTCCTCCATTGACCCCGTCTGCTCAAAATGACGATGAAGACCAATCCCCAAGTTACCGAGGTACTTGGCACGCTGAGGATGATTTTCTGGTGTAATGTCAAGTGCTTGTTGATTCATGGCAATTGCATGATCAAGGTCCTCCATGGACCCTGTCTGTTCAAAACGACGAAGAAATGCACTCCCTAGGTTACCGAGGTACGTGGCACGATCTGGATGATTTTCTGGTGTGGCATCTAGTACTCGTTGATTTGTGGCAATTTCCTGATCCACTGGGTCTTCCATCCGTTCGTGATTGATTTATTGTTATGGGAGAAGTAATGACTAGCTAGTGGTGGGAGTGTCGAGGGCGTGATAACGCGTGACCTCAGGCCATTCTATGTCACATCATACAAAAAGCCTGGCTGTTCCGTCGGTGACAACCACGGCGACGACCTATCGTCCGAGCTCTCTATCCCAGACGAACGCATGAACTTTGACCTCAGGTTGGTCTACTCTTTCCACAGCTTTACCGCAACTGTAGAAGGATAGGCCAATGTCATCAAGGGTCGCAATTAGGAAAACTGGGAAGAGAATGTATTTATTGTACAAGACACAAAATACTCGCTAAGACTAGTATAAATGATGCCGACGCCGTAGACCACTTCACTTTCCAAATCGGTTCAATTTCCCGTGTATCTGTATCTCCCCGCAGTATGGAATGAAAACGAGGACAACGAGGAAGATGGCAAAGATGCGGGCCTGGTAGATGAAGAAAGGAAGCGGGAGCTCGCCGCGATGACGGCCCTTCTCGAGGAGCCCAGATGCCTCTATCGGAGCCGCAGCGCGGCAGTGGAATCCAGATATGACGATTGAGAACATGCAGGCCCAGGCGAGGGCGATGCTGATGCAACAGGCCCGACAACTTCAGCTTCATCGCCTGCACCAGCAGCAGATGCAGTACCTACTTGACACCATTCAATCGTCGTCCCGTGAAAGCATGAAGCTCATGGATCCATTGTTGAATCCAGATGCGACCCGGACACGCAAAGTATACGGGACGCCCTCGATTGCACGCGAAAATATCCGTTCATTTCAAGTATGAGTATATGGATGTGGATAGGGACAGAGCAGAGTCTGCAGCCTGTACATCAACCACAGCTACCGCAACTACAGGCACAACTACAGGCACAACATTTGC
Organism: Amanita rimosa; assembly: GCA_023014395.1. Taxonomy (NCBI): domain Eukaryota; kingdom Fungi; phylum Basidiomycota; class Agaricomycetes; order Agaricales; family Amanitaceae; genus Amanita; species Amanita rimosa. The sequence continues at coordinate 100,709 of JAEBUO010000051.1, forward strand.
AACAACAACGGCAGCAGCAACAAGAGGCAGCCGCCGCGGCTTCAGCTGCTACTGCCCTCCGTCTGGAACGACATGCAGAAGAAACGGACGAAGAAGCTGCCCTCAAACTTTGCAACAGCCTGGTACGACGACCGGGTATCGTAGCTCGCCCGTACCCACACCCACGACCCGACCGGGCCCAACAGAATGTGATTGGTTTCTAGCGCCTCCATTGATCACAGCATCTCGCGCGCTTTAGCTCCTCCTCTTCCCCTCATCAACCCATCGACGCTGCGCCAACGTCCTGGATCGTTGGTTCTCATACCTGGCATGGCTGGCCTCAGCTTCGCCACTTCCACTTTCAACGCCGACGGAACAGGCGAAGGAGGCCCAGGGGGTGGAGACAGACGCGACGTTCAAGACGGTGGTTCTGAACCCGAGCACGACGGCCGAGGAGCTGGTGAAGCAGGGTGTTTAGCGGTTAAGTCTATCCAATGCGGGTATGTATCCTGGCGACGTGTGGCAACTGCGAATGCGCTAACTTTGCTAAGCATCGTTTGTCTAACGATCGTTAAGCTGAATGATCATACAACGTGTAAAATGTAGACATAGTGATGAGAGAATAGTGGACAAAGTTCAAGTAAATTGGTTTTATTGAAAAAGAAAAAGGCAAAAATCAAAGAAAACGGCACTGCGGGTAAAGGTGAAACTACAAATGCTTGATGGAAGAGAATATGTCAAACTACCTGCTATACTAATGGATCATCTGGTATTATCTTGCGCTTGAAACCTTTTGAGTTGCGTGAGCGCTCTCAAAGGCTGCTCATAACATGATGTAAAAACTCTGCGGAGCGTTCGCACATCTGGTTGGATACAGTCACAGCCAACAACGCTACAAATCAACGGGAAACACAGATGTAACAAGGTACCCAGGAAGGGTCCTACGGTAGCCACACGCGAGGGAGGAGGCCCTGGAGAGACCACTTAAGTGGTTATGGCTCTTAGCTGTGAAAGGCGGCTGGCGAGCCGCTGCTGATGCAGGAGGGCGCAAATCTTGGAGACGCGTAAAACCAGCGGGCGGAAATGGGCAGAATAGAACTTGCAGCGGCGGCTAGGTGAGATTCCCGACGGTTAAGGCGTCTTATAGCCCAGGCGGCGAACTGGAGGCATGAGCAGTTGTTAGGTGGTTGCGGGTGCATACAGCGCACCTAGGTTGCTGTTTCGTGCACCATGGCAGGAGTAGACGTGTTTGGCGTACAGCCAAACACTACCAAATTCTGTGCGTCTACCTTTGAATTAAAGATAAGCATTCTAAGGCTGCAGTTCAAGGTGCTAACAATCGAGCCTAGCAAGTGTGCGCGTGTATACTGCTCATGGCATAGCCGGCTCCGGAAAATCTTCCATTACTTACACTATCGCTAACCACTTTCAAGCTCGGATCTGTCTTTCGCAAACATTCAATTTACACTTTGTGACATACAGTATTTTACTGTAAATTCACCGTTAGTATTCTATATCTTCTATACTGAAGCTGGAACGCAATGCTTCTCCCCGGCTAATTCTATTGGCAATATAGTCTTCCCACACCTTTTCAAGACGTGACGGGGTAACAATGGCCATTCCTCGCTGTGTACAACTCGGGTTGCTTTCGTGCGGTGCGAACCGTTGTATACTGGTCCCGTGGAAATGTAACGGCTGCCATGCTATAAGGGTGTTCTTTGCCCCCGATACACGTATGTCATGCTGAGCGAGGTAAAAGGCTCCGCCAAATCATCACTGCTGGTCCGGTCGGTTGTCCACGATATAGCCCATTTGTGCGGTTGCCGCTCATGATGGATAGCTCTATGCACATATTTTTTTAATACGGAACTGCACGCAGTCTATTAGACATAGCACATACCGTGCATAATTGGTTGACATCACCCCTGTTGGCGGGGCAAGAAGAACGTTGTAGAACTCGATCTCTATATTTGTCAGTGTCTGCGTCAATTCGGTGTTGACCATCCATTAATGGTATGCGTGTCCGGTCAGTAAATGCGTCAATATCTTTAATAATTTCTTCGGGTAGCCAAGCGCGGCACATATTCCAAAACATTGCAAATACAGCACTAGTGTCTGTATCAAGGTTTTGGGTTGTTTCCTTTGTGGTACGCCTCGACCGTATATTGCATGCCCAGTCAAACGTTGGGGCGCTACGTGCACCTGCGGAGTATCCTGTTTAGACTATTGAGCCTGTGTCGTCTAACTGCATAAACCAGTTTAACATTAGTATGTGGTATACTTCAACAAATACTTATACGTACTCGGGCATTCTTTAAAATGTTAGTAGCATCAACCACTACGGAATCGGCTTTCTCGACAAACTCATTGGTGGCACAAATCTTCCGGTACACCACAAGTACCTTTTCCCTGGTATCTTTGTCGTATACAATAGCGTCCTGTTCTGGTCCAATCTTGCCACAGAGTTTGAAGTCAAGGATATGGATTGGGGGACGAGGCGTGCGCTTATCATGCCGCTTACCATCAGTTAGATATTTGTACCATACATTGAGTATATCAGGATGCTCCACGACCCATTGTCCCCGTGGCGGGTAAGGAATCTCAAGCATGGGAGCTCGTATTTTGTGTGCTTGATAGAAGCGGTTGTTACGTGCGGCAATCTGGCGCTGTGATCTCCAATCCAATCCAACTTTGCGCACTAATCTCCTATGGTAACTCAGGCGAATTGCCTTTTGCTCCCGCCGGTGGCTTATGGCCCGTTGTATAATGGGACTAATGAAGTTGCAATTTCTCTTTGCGCCGCAGAAGGTTAGGAATGGATTGAACAAGTCTTTCCGAATGGACAAAGCGAGTGGCGCTCCAATACTGTTCAGATGATCAGTCAAATGTTGAGTGCAGTCGTTAATCGCGTCTTGCGAGGTCGCGTTTCTGAGAAGGGTAACAAAGTTGTGATCTGATTCCAATACCGCTACTACATCCCGGAAGATGTTGTTTCTCTTCTCTATCGTTGTTTTCCTACTGCCACTACCGATGTTTTTTTTTTTCCAGCGCTTGGGCTTCAGTGACACGTCACGCAATCTTCAACTATTTGCACCTGTTTGTGCATGAGGAGACTCCTGATCTGTCCTGAGCGTTCGACAATTCCTGCTCCAGTTGCCGTAGTGAAGACGGTGTTGGCTGCACGAACCAATTTGACATGACAAGCGCGAATGAAAGCGACCCACTCTGACATCGCTAAACAAGCGCTATGCACAATCGTATATGACATTTGAGGTATTCATGCATATGACTAAAAGCCTTGGCGCGCTCGTGTTGGTCTTGAGGGACGCAGATGACATCCCACCGCAAGTAATTTGCGCGCACATTGCAAAAAAAGTAATACATGGAGCTTGCCATCGATTGCCCTGAGGGAGTCGGTCTGTTTCCGTTCGCTGTTTGGTCCAACAAATGAACTGGAAACTCTTTCTTCTGACATTTTACCACAGTTAGGTAAATGACATTGTACGAAGTTCGTGAACCCGACAGCGGAAATATGGCAGTAGCTATATGTGCAATTTTTGTCGGAGAGGCCAGTACTACAATTATCGTGCTTATAGGAGCTGCGCGACTACTTGTAGGAAATGAGCGCAGGGACGTTGGACTCTTGTCCGGGCATACTGAAACCGATAGCCCATATACGATGGCAGCATAAATGAAGTTGGTGGGCACATGAGATGGCCAGGCCAATTCTTTTATCATGTATCTGTCGAATGTGTAGGCAGGTTCCGGTGCCACCAACTCCTCTATGGGTTTGCCAAATAAAGCCAGGATAATAAAGGGAGCTTCTCAACATGGTTCAACTGTCGAGCCCGATCTGCAAAAACTGCAGGTTTCCCGGCATAGGATATATCATGTGGGGCTGAATCGCCAACGGATAATCGAAGCAGGAGATTTTAGGACCAGACATGCTTGACATCCTTGTCGAGATAACTGGCTCTCAGAGCAAAAACATCCCATGAAGGGTCTACCGTTCAAGGTCAGGCCATGTAGGGCATAGCGTTATTACCGGCTTCAGGTGGCAATACAAGCTAGTGATGGCGGTTCGAATCTTGATGGAGCGACAGCCATGAAAGGTCTTGAGAGTACGCCTCGAAGCATGCGTATATAGAAGTACTTCTGGCGTTTTGATGGGTTTGTCAACACGTATCTTTTGTTGGCGCAGGGTTGTGTGCTGGGCCCCGAAACGGATATGATAAGATCGTTGAACTGTGTCTCGAATGTCTGCGGTACCTAACAACGGTTTAAAGGACTTGTGGTTACGAAAAAGCTGCAGAACTTATGATGAGGTTACTGCCACAAACCATGGTCTTCAAGTCAGAGGATTCGTTACGAAGGATGGGATGTTCGTGTGTTATCGTATTCTATCTGGCTCCGAGCTGACTTTTCGTTTGTCTTGGTATTCCGGTGCGGCTCTGGGCAGCTGCAGCGTGGGTCAAGCAACCCACGGTCACAAGTTTCTTTACTCCAGTGATCCAAGACTAGCCTGGTACTGCGCTCAAAATCGCCCCACGACTGCTAATGGCAACTTGACGCTGCCAATAGTTATTTTCCACCAGCGAGGCCACGGTTAGAACATTAGAATGCGACCAGAGCATGACTAGAGTACGGCGAGTGGTAAGAGGGTACCCGTCGTGTTGTGGGTGGTGAGCAAGGGCTGATATGGCAGTGCAACTTCTCAAGCTCTACGGACGCTAATGCGGACCACGTTTGCAGATCTACTAGTCCACCACTTCTTACTGGTTATATGCTCACGTTCCAGAGCCGGGACCTGCTTCAAAGATCGTGACTGGTACGCGCGTGAGCAGGATACCAACGAAGAAACGAATCGCGACGATCTCGATTCGGGATCTCAAAAGCGGACACTATCAAATTGTTGAAAACCAATGAAGATTCACAACAGCAAGAATTAGCTATGATGAGATTCTGCATACGTTTCGCGCAATAGTCGCAGCGCTCGAGGAAGAGGACGATGAAGGACAGTGAATCAGGGATCTAGAAACAGAAGTGCGCCAGCGCGTGTGATACCATCTTCAAGTTAAATGTGTTTTTTCACAACATCTTGACTAGGATCGTCCCCCGCTCACATATACATTCTCCTTACATCCTTCGCAAGGAAAAACAGTACCACTGAACGCGATACTGTGGTCGACCTTTTGCAGCATCTTTTCTCGCAAACCGGTTATTTCCTGGAAGATGAAGACAAGCTATCGTTATGGACCGCCCTTTACAAGAATTTCTTAAAGTTTCGCTCGCTCTTAGTGCTGGGTTCGTTGCGCCAGGAGAACGAGCGATGTGGGAAAGTTGAAATGAAAATGGATCCGAGGCAGCAGAGCGTTGGGAAATCCATACTTAAAAAGGGGATTTAGTGGAATATTTTCTCAGAGATACCGACGAAATCAAATCCTGAGGCAGAGGATGAGGATTTCGAGGCTGATGAGGAATTTAAGGACACGGAAATTGAAGCCCACGAGCATTTGATGAGTGGCGATGGAAAGGAGTAGTTCATTCTGTTTGATGCATAAACAAGAGTATCGTATACTTAAGAATTCAGGGATGCGAGTTAACATATGTGCCCTTTCAGACCTACAAGATCGGGAATGGGGACTCAGTGGCGGCGCATCATGAATTCAAGAAAGAATACTACAAAAATCCAAAAAACGTCGTTGCGGGTATGGGTAGAACTACAGAAGCCTCGTGACAGAATATGTCAGGGTACGTAAATAAAGAAAAAAAAACAGTGCGTTACCTGCTAAACTCCTATATGTATAAATGGTGCCCATACTAATGGATCATCAGATACTGTCTTGCCTTTGAAACCATTAAACTTGCGTGTGCGCTCTCGGAGGCTCCTTACAGCATGATGTAAAAACTCTGCAGACCGTTCGTATGCCAACCTATCATTCCCTACCAACATTCCTGCATATACTTCCTTTGCGACAGCTGCCGACTCGCTTGCAATCACTTTCCACAATGTGCCAATAACTGATGGATAACCAGCAAGCTGTATTGCCGATGAGAGACTGATAGATTGCGACAGAAGATTAGGATTTTCAGACTCTCCCAAGGCAGCTGAGTGACACGCTGATAAAAATACTAATTGGCCATGTGAAATGTTTGTCGCAGTAAGGTCGGCGACCGTAAGAGGAGCTGTCTTCCAGTTTTTGAGGAGCAGTCGACTCTCGGATGGATCTGTAGCCGATGAATAACCGTGACATGAAAAATGAACAACCTGGTAATCGCCCAAGTTCGCTAGAACGTTATTTTTGTCTGGTACCTGTAATAACGTTGTCTGTATAGATGGCGATAACAGTGAGTTCAACTCTTCCACGTCGTCTGAAACAAACACAAGTCCGTCTTCTTTTGACTTAGAGTCGGGCCAACCTATCAGCGCTACCTTTTGTTGGACAACTCCTACCGCCGCTCGTTCGCTTCGCTCACGTGCATATTTTAATGCTTTGAGTGTCGGGGTATAGGATGAAATGACACGATCTATAGCCGTTCTGCCTAATCCAGATCCATGGTAACCTGCAGCATGAATCGGCAATATGTTAAGAAGATCGCTTCCGACCCAGTAAACCCTTGGCCAATGGCTGGGGTTGTGATCCTTAAACCCGATTTCGTCGAGAATATGTTCTATTGCAACATCCCAGAGCCACTGCAATACCTCATGAATTTTCTTTCTCCCCTCCACCTGCGTCCGTTTCCCAGTGGTACGCGTAGCATTGAGAAACTGAGTAGCGTAAGATTGTAAGTCGGTATATCGGAGCTCTGGGAGTGGAATACTACGAATGTCGTTTAGAGTAACAATAATTGCATCGCTTCGAAGTTCGGACACATTGAATACAACAATTGGGCCAGAAGCGGCTAATTCCTTGAGTGCTGATTCTGATGGAACACGAAGGAAGTCGTCAAATCCTGACAGCTTTCGAATTTTGGCCAAGAGTTGATCAAATTGTTTCGCTATCTCACGACGGTTGTTCTGGGCATTGCGGTTCGCGTTGGCCCTGATGGGCTGCGCTGAGAGCTCCTTGGCCTTGTATGCGATTTTGGTCATCAGTTGGCTGGATGCAACATTGTTACTTACCCCGGGAGGATTGAGTTGTTCCCTTAAGTGAACAAATTTCTGTGCAATTTCGGGATGTGATCGCTCGAGATCAACAATGTCGGATCGCACTTGTAGTTGCAAATTTGCCAATACGCTGTTTCCCAATTCCGATAACTGCAGTGCAGTGCAAGCAGACTCGCCGCATTGAATGAAAACTGATATTGCACGAGAAGTGATTTTAGAAAATCGAGACAAGATGACTTGACGATCATGTGGGTTCAAAGTGTGTGGAGTAATGATAGGCAGGAGTTCAACAGCCACCTTCAGGAGGGGTTTGGCACGATTGAACTGTCCGATTTCGACAAGCCACCGTGAAGCCGAATATGCAGCTATGATTCTAAAAGAAGGGCGGGCTGAGACATTTCCTGCTGCCTGTTCATGCATAGCAATTGCCCGATCAAGCTCTTCCCTCGATCCCGTTCGCTTGAAGCGACTATGAAGTACATTTCCCAGGTTGCCAAGGTATATTGCATGATTCGGATGATTCTCTGGTGTGATGTCAAGTGCTCGTTGAATCATGACAATTGCCAGATCAGTGTCCTCCATCGATTGAAAACGACGAGAAAATGCTATCCCCAGGCTGTAGAGGTAGTTGGCACGACACGGATGATTTTCAGGTGTGACGTCAAGTGCTTGTTGATGCATGGCAATTGCCTGATCAATGTCCTCCATTGACCCCATTCGTTCAAAACGATGGCGAAGTGCAATCCCAAGGTTACCAAAATACATGTGACGATGTGGATAATTTTCTGGTGTGATTTCAACTGCTTGTTGATTCTTGGTAATTGATTTGTCAAGGTCCTCCATTGACCCTGAATGTTCAAAATGATCAAGAAGTGCAGACGCCAGGTTCCCAAGGAACATGGCACAATCTGGATGATTTTCAGGTGTGATGTCAAGTGCTCGTTGATTCTTGGTAATTGATTGATCAAGGTCCTCTATTGACCCGGTCTGTTGAAAACGAAGACGAAGTGCAATCCCCATGTTACCAAGGTATGCGGCATGACGGGGATGATTTTCTGGTGTGACATCAAGTGCTTTGTGATACATGGCGATCGCTTGATCAATGTCCTCCATTGACCCCGTTTGTTGAAAACGATAATCGAATGCATTTCCCAGGCTGTTGAGGTGTTCTCCATGATATGGATGATTTTCTGGAATGATGCCAAGTGCTCGGTGATTTGTGGCAATTGCCTTATCAAGGTCCTCTATTGACCCTGTCTGTTCAAAACGACAAACAAGTGCCCCCCCCAGCTTACCGAGATACATGGCACAATTTGGATGGTTTTCTGGTATGATGTCAAGTGCTCGTCGAATCATCACAATTGCTTGATCAAGGTCCTCCATTGACCTTGTCTGTTGAAAACGATGAAGAAGCACACTCTCCAGGCTATTGAGGTACATAACATGAAGTGGATGATTTTCTGGTGTGATGTCAAGTGTTCGTTGATTTATGGTAATTGTTAAATCAGGGGAGACGAGCCAACAGATAAAACAGGAAACTAGATTTTCCTGCTATTTTGTCATGCCTTATGTTACCATGTTAAAGATATACTAACTTACCGAGGGCTTTCTGCATCATTGAGTTCTGGCTGCCGTTGTCGTTAGTGGCCATGGAGACATGGATTAATCTCCACCAAAGTGGAAGTAGGAGGCTTAAGAGACTCTTATTGTTATGATGGCTCGTTACAGTTATTAATTACCTTGCCTCAAGCACCTCCTTTTCTGATAGCCCAAGGACGTACTGATCAGTCTTCCCATACCACACGTCTGTGTTGGGCGTAATTCTCTGTCGTCCAAAAACCTCCTCCAATTCCTTCGGGACAACAAAAAGGATTATCATCTTTCTATTAATTAATGGTCGAACTTTATTCAGTTCAGGGATTCTAGACTTGAGCAATGTTTGAACTTTCGCCAAACCTTTGACTTTTATATCGTGGTTGGTGGCGATAGTTATGTGCAAAGCGATAAGGGGTGAAAAGCCAGAACCAACAATGTTGGGTTGGTACAGGAAAGAATCGAACGATGGAAAAATGGGAGATACTGGCTTGAGGTAGCATGATGTTTTCCTCGCGACGAACGGTTTTAACTGGCTTGAGAAAGAATTCATGTCTCCGAACTCGAGGTAATGATTTTCGTCCGAAGGGAAGTGAATTTCAAGCGGAGTAGCCGAGCCGTTACCGAGGGACTTGATAACAAAGGTCTTGGACGTTTGCGGATTTCGCAGATATGGGTGAACATAATTTTCAAACATCTTTCCAACGGGTCCACCATAACTACCGGACCCTTTCATGGCACGGTATAACATGTGTGTATACTTCACATCTCGTTGATACAGGACCTCCCTGATCTGCGATAGAGCGAAGTCTGAAACCGGCTCTATGAGACAGGAATTCATATCCCGATCCCTGGACGACAGTGGTCGTACTTGGAACGCGCGATGGATCGGCTCACTGGATCTCATGCCGTCGTAAATATCATGCAGCTCCTTGGTTCTCCCAATCGCAATCCTGATCTCGGATTTAAGATGATTCTGAGATGCGGCCGTGTCGAAACATAGACGAGGTATGTTTCCACAAATACGGGAGGTTTCCTGAAGTCGCTTGAGAGTGATGTCGGTCTCATGTAGGAACAACCTATAAACTGTAAGTAGGCCAATCAATCAAGCAGAATACACGAACGATGCGACAACAAGTTCTTCTCGCGACCATGGCTCTGTCACGACTTCCGCGGTGCTATCCTTAACGTGTTGAGTAAGCCACTTTCGGTCTTCCCTTTTTCTTGGCGAAGAGGTTAGCAGTATGCGATGTTTAAGATCATTAAAGAAAGATGATCTGGGTTTACAGAAATCACCGTCGGCATCGACGAGTGTAAGAACTTCGCCGTTCGATACCGCGACCTGTTCCGATACAACCTGTAAATCACTTGAGGGGCGTACACCTTCACAATCAATAATGAAAATCCCCCCAGTACAACTCTGAAACACGATTGGCTGAGCGCGAAGGAGGCAAAGGATCAGGATGGAATATAAAAAACAAGTTTTCCCTAGTTCATTGGTCGGAAGTGACAATCATATATCAATAATTGTACTCACCGATACCTGGCTGACCTGTAAAGACGACACTTCCTCGCAAGCCTTTTCTCCTCTTGTTAAAAATGTCTATCATGGCGGCCCACTCATTTCGGAAGAGCATCAACTGTGGCGTGCGAGTCGTCTGCGACTTTAGGACCGTCAGGTCCACATATCGCAGGGTATAGGGGAAGATCGTCGTGGCTTCGTTCAAAAGATGGTCCAGGTTGGGATCAGTAATGGCTTCGTTGGGATCAATGACCATGGCTTCGTTGGGATCAACAACCATGGCTTCATTATGTGCAGCACCGTCGTCGTCATCGTCGTCATCATCATTGTCGTCGTCGTCATCGTCGTCGTCATCATTGTCATCGTCGTGAAATAGGGGCTGGGAGATATCGAAATCGATATCTAGCCGGGGTACTAAGTCGTCACCAAAATTTCTTTCGAGAGCAGTGCTCTTGGAGTGTAAGAATTCGGATTTCATGGAAAGAACATCCTGCGGCACATAAGACTCAGAGAGGCGTTGAGGATGTAATTCCTCCAGCTTATTTTGAAGTTCAATGAAGTCTTCTTTCGTCAGTTGTGCGCTGCGGAAAATCTCGCCAAACATTTCAGATTTATCCCACAGTTTATGATGAATTTCACCCAGCCACGGGTATTGCGATGCGACCTGGGAGAGGTTTGAATCATGGGATGTGGCTGGAGAGATGGTTTCTAACAAGTCAAGCCATGTAAGATATATCATGAGAGTATGTGTAGACAGTGATAATCAGCAAACAGTCTCTTACTCAAAACATGAGAGGCTCACCAGTACGTCGGACCTTTACAATTATGTGGATGTAGTTTCTGGGTGGTTGTATCGGAAAGATACTGAGGAGGTTGTCCACGGCGTCTAATTCATCTACAAGGTCGTCTCCCAGGTCCCCAATACGTTTCACGAGAGTTATGCGTGGTTTAGCAGTGATAGGGTTGGAATCCTTGGGCTGAAAAAAGCGATGTTATTTCACATAACGACTCGTCGATGGCACTCACCTTCCACAATTCTAGAGTGTGAGGATCAATACCCTTTAAGGTACCCAATACTCGCTCGCTTTGTATCAACTTCTTCAAGTCGCTAACCGCATCCTCGCTTGTCGCGTCAACTAAGAAGACGGTATTTTCGCCTTCTATGAGACAGTTAAGCCGGAGAGTGGTAGACATGATGGTCATAAGTCTATTGTGGACTGTTTACTACATGCCATGACGCCCAGCCCCACATTCACACCGTCACGATATACTAGTACTGTTTTCCAAGAAATATCAAATGTTTTATTCTCTGCCGCGAGACACAAGAATTCATCGATGTTCATCAATCATCCGGAAGCGGGACGGTCGCCATCCGAGGCGCATTCAATGAATCCCTGTCAGAGGACATCGTATTATCTCTCCGTTTTCCTCGTTTCCTGGCAGAGTAATAGAAAGCGTTTGAGTCGGCGTAAAGGACGGCGCGGGTATGACAGGCAATGGTGACAACCGAGGCGAGTACACAATCCCGTCGTTACTTGGGATAGGACTCATCATGGACATGGCCATGATGAGAGAAGTCTGTGAGGTGATGGGAAGGGAGTATCCGTATGTATATGCATACGGTGAACCATTCTGCGCCGGAGAGGGGAAGGACGAGGAGAGTTGCGGAAGGGGCGACACCATTGTAGTATAAATATATGGCGAGTATGTTGGATAGGACTGCTCTTGGCCCTGTATATGTCCTGGCGATTGCTGGGAGTGATATCGTTCTACAGGCGTCACCGTAGATTCTGAGATAGTGAGCGATAAGGATACAGCTGTGGATGCGGTAGAAGATAAAGTGGAGAGCGTAGATGTTGCTTGCGTAGGAGACATGGTGGAAAGAGTTGGCGTAGACAGTGGCGACCCAGGCCAGTCTGACGGGGGTGGAACCCAAGTACTTGGTATTTAGAATGATCCCATATCCTGACACCAATAAACATCAGAAACCTCGTAATGGTTGCAAAGCGAACATGGCTTCATCGTAACTCTGAATAGTACCCCAACTCCACGAAAGTATTCCACCAAATATCCCAAGTACGGGACTAACCCTTGTAATATGATGATGACCGGACGAACGGGGATCGGAAGGACATTGACGGGAAATTTTGTAAAAAGCCACGTTAGAGCAGCCGTCAGCAGAGCCGCACGTCGATTTGTCTCTACTGAAGTAGAGTCCAATGCGTCCAGGACAGGCGGAGGGATATAGCTGATTATGAAAACATGAATGAATGCGTATTGAAATTGGGGAAACTTACGTTTCAAGCGAGAGTTGCGTGCGTGAAGGCACCCAAACACGACGCCTGCGAACTCGCACTTGGGTTGAAGTAGGCCTCGACTGAACTATTGCGCGTTGTAATTGGGAAGTCTCTGCTTGTGATTCGGTCGTGCTTGGGTTTGCAGTTGAACCTGAACCTTGATTCGAAGAGGAGAACCAAGAGGAGAAAGACCATAAATTCGACCAACTCCAACCACTTCTAGTCTCAATTTTCTGAGACTGAGCGTCTGGAACCGCAGGCGGATCATGTAGCCCAGCTTCCGTTCCCTCCTCGTCCCTTCTTGAACAGGGACGACTGAAATCTCAGTGTCCGCAATGAAAACGAGCGAAATTGGAGTAGGCATAAGGGGCGAATACATCATGATGTTCGTGTCGTCGGCGTCGTCGTTATCAGAAGAGCCCTCCTCCTCGATATCTCTCATTCCGTCGCTCCCATACGCTGCAGTAACCAATCCAGACGCGAGGACTGAGGAGATAGAAGACATGGCAGGAGATGCGGGCCATACGGGTGGACTTGCCGGAGATATATTCAGTGACTCTCGTCTATCCCTTGCGCCCGGCCCATCTGTGATTCTGTTCTAAGCCTCCTAGCGTGTGCTTTTGGCGAGCCGATACGGTCGAGGATGTTGAACACGGTTTGGTAGCGAGCCAGAGATAAAGGAGGAGGTTTATGGGCTGGGTCTAGAAACATGCTAGGACCAGCTATGGGAGGGGAGCCGGGGACCGGGACAAAATTTTGGTCTGGAACTGAACCAGCCACTGAAATGGGACTGGAGAGGAGCGCGAGAATTTCAGCATCGACGGGAGACGAGGGGGCAGAAAAGTAAGAAATTGGCGATGGTAGGGCAGAGACGGCCCAGATTCGGTGAAGTTGGGAATTGGTTGGGTTGTTGAAATGAACCAAGAGAGAGTTGAGTGAGGGTGTGGCGTCACAGTTCCTGCATATTTTATTTTTCGCATGGTAATGAGGTATATTAGAGGGGGAGAGTAGATAGAACACAGTAGACTATATGCAGAAAAGGGACGCGCAGTGCGTCGCGTGTAGTAAGCGGAGGTAGCTATGGGACAGTCGGGGGTAAACCAATAGGTAAAAGGAAACCGGTCAATCCGGGAAAAGCGCGCGGTGTTGGAGGCGGCGACGGGGGTGGTGGGTATAAGGAACCATGGCGTTGAAGGTGACTGCTGAGGGATCTCTTTCAGAAAGGCCGCTAGGCCGACATAGTTATTGTCGCGGCGTAGAAAGGCTGGAAAAGACATAAAAGGCGGAGGAAAGTAAGAGCACTCACGGCGGTATTCGGCGGATGACATGTGACCTGTAACGAAGTGCACAAAGCGGGAGAAAAGGACCGGGGAGTTGTCGAAGTTTGTGACAAAGCAGGCTCGTTGTTTACCTAGGCATGGGGCGAGTGGGCGGCGTCGGCCATTAAGGCAGATGAGGTTATGTCTGCAGGTCTTCTGGGATAGCCATGCTAGGCACCAGTGCTGGCCTGCAGTGAGGTGAAATTGTTTTTGTGTGGAAACATGTGTTAAATCAGGGGAGAGCAGCGCAGGACACTAGCTAAGTAAGGATTCAACTTACTTGTTCTTAGCTTGTGTTGCCTTAGTTAGTCAACTGTAGTTCTTGGAACTGAGGGACAGTTGTCCAGAATGCCCTCCTTTTATGCATTTTGGAACCCTAGCTTACATACACATTATTCTACCAATGGAGTAACTACGAGGCTATGTACACACAGCTATAGCTGTGTAAAAGCTATCCAAATGCAGTGTGATTGCTCTATCATGCACAGCAGATGACTGAGCATTGCTGTGGATGAGGTCATTCTGTACCTTATCTTATTATATTCCTTCTAATATGTTCTATATGATATCACAAAGTTCTTTATGACTTCATTATCTACTGATAGTCATCTTAATGATGTCACTATGACTTCATTATGTACCTGATGATATCATATCATGCCTTATGATGTCATCTCTATCAATAGATGTTCTAGACCATGAATATAATAACAGTTAAATATGAAACACACTAAATATTCACTATTAATTCATTATCTTGCTCATATCTAATCCGTTAATCATTATCTAATCATCAATCAACGATTATATAATAATCTGATAAGATATTGATTAGATGAGATTAGATAAGATAAGAAGTGAAATGGATGAGTATTAAGTAAATACATTTACTATGTATTTTTTAACAACATGTGTCTGCAATGGGGCACAAGGGGGGCCTCAAAGGTTGAGACCAGGTGGTTGGCTGCTTCGTTTTTGGGGATGCCCACTGATGAGCTGTGTCCAGCTACGACCATGTAGGGGTTCTTTAGAAGCCTTACCTTTGGAATGCTAGGGAACCCACACATGCACTGACCCCTTTGCTAACATTTGCACTTGCCAAGGTGGTCCACAAACATCTGATTATCCGACACACCTTTCCACACAACTTTCCTTCATCTGACATATTCTGCTTATCCAACAAGATCTGACGGTCACACACATCTCCATCCCACAAGCCAACTCTCATTACCACCACTCATACACCTATGACATGGAATGACAAGAGTTGGCCTCTCCAGTGCTTGACAGACAGTGCAGCCGGCTGACTCATCATGACCATAACAGGAAGGATGGCTGTATAGCCACTGACGGATCAGGAAACACTGCTGTATCAATCAATACCAATCACTTGGTCTATCAATGATCAATCACAAGAATATTATTTTCCACCCAGGAGAATGGCTTATGATTGACAATGTACAATGGTCACTAGGGAACAACAAGCAAGGACCTATGTATATCAGATAACAGAATCACATCCAAACTGCAGGAACATGATTGCCAAAGAAAGAAGTAGCATCAGAGTGAGGCACAGGAGGTTTTACAGGTTACCGGAGCTGCATTTAATGCTAGTGCCCTGTGCACATCAAGACACATAACAGGGTTGTGCTACAAAGCCATACAATGGCAGCAAATGAAGGATTTTCCAAGCTACTAAGCTACATTGAGGTTTGCCTTTCAAGCACAGATTTGGATGAAGGAGTAGGATTTTCAGAGTCTTGTCGGCTCAGTAGAGTGCAAAAAGTATATAAAGTGTTTTGTTTTCCTTAGTAAAAAGAAGAAAAGTTCTCTCCTCAGTTCAAGTCTCATTGGTCGCATCTCATCTCTTAGTTTCTCTGTCTTTATTTCTTGTTCTCTCTCTCTCTCTGACCTTTCCAAGTTTTCAGTCATGTTTGACATGTTGTCCTTGTTGTCGATGGGTTCAAAGTCACACTTGACACTGTGCACCATGTTCTGCACATACCATACAAGTTGCTACACATTGTGACAGGCATAATTATCCTATTATCTGCACTCCCCAGATTATCCACACATCCAATTCTCCATTTTATCCATGCTCCTATTATCTGTGGTTCCATGTTATCTGTTTACATATCCAATACATACCTGTATGCTAATCACTGCCCCACAGTGGTTTTGATGGGACTCCTCTAGGGACTCATGCAACACGCTCCCTGTCTTTAGCCAGTGGAGTAGGATATCACCATATGACTCAGGCACCAGGAGACAGTGAGATGGTTGGCAGTGGAGGTGCCCAACCAGGTGCAGATTAAGCAGCAAAGCCGAATGGCGACATGTTGACCATTGGCAACATCAGTATCAAAGATGCTGCAGGCTGCAGCAGCGTTGTCCATGAGGAATAGAGCATGACCATGATGAACTGTGGTCACCAGATGAGAGGCTGCCATTTCAAGGGCCTGTGTTTCAGCAGAGTACAATGAGGAGGCAGGGACAGAGCGGGTGTCCAAGGTGGATGTGGTGATAAAGCTGCTAACAGCCTTGGTTGCTGTGAGGGAACCATCAGTGGCGAGACAATAAGTGTGGGGGTTGCTGTGCCAAGCAGTTAATTGTTGCCGGAAGCCCATTAGCCAGGTGGTGAAGAGGTTGGTGTTGCCTTTAGGCAGATGGTCAAAGTTGGTGAAGACAATGTGGTCCACAAAGAGGTCCAACAGCTGGGTGCCCTGGTAATTTTCACTATGTGTAGTGGTAAAAGGTTCTTCAACACAGGAGGTGATTGAGAAGAGCAGTAGGAGCAGGTTGGCAGGAGTGTGGGTGCCAAGGAGGCAGGACAGTGACAGGCCATGGCACACCAAGCAGCTCAGAGTGTGTGTAGGGGCCAGTGTAGCAAGGCAGAGGCCCGAGCACTGTAACAGTAAGTGTTATGGTTGATGTCCACAATGTCATTCAGCATCCAAGTCTACAGCAACAAACAGAGTCTCTGTCTGTTCCCAGCCACTGGACAAGGGTTCTAGGCACTAAGTATGATGATGACAGAGGCTTAGAGGGAGAGCAAGGAGAGCAGTTGAGATGACAAGCAAAAGAGTTGTTCAAGTTGCATATATGATTCGACTAAGTTGGAACTAAAGAACTATGGTACATGAGAGGGGTTTATATACGTTTTAAGAACAATAGAAACTAAAGGGGAAAGCACATAGCTACCTAAGAAAGGAAAGGTGAAGGTAGCTACAGAAGGAGATATTGTCCAGGCATAACGATGGGTTCACAACAAGTAAATGTAGTCTGCTAACAAAGGGAAAAGAGAATTGTAACATTACCACCTTTGTACATGAGAAGTCACTGACTTCTACCAGCCAGAAGTTGTCCATCCATGATCGGTTCTAGACTCGGCCCATTTGACAGTGTTGTCAAGTTCCTTTGTGGAAGTTTCCATCTTCCATTTGAGCGCCTCAGCGGCATGATGTAGGTTCCTGTTACGAGCTCATGCTCAACACAAACCCACAAGCCTCGCAGAGAAGGGAGGAGGATAAGAATGAGAGAAGGAAATGGTATTGAGGCTACATTAGACAGAATCTAATGCCCATACAATGAGTGTAAGATAAATTATCTTAAGTCTTGGGGAACCAAGACTACCTACAGCTGGTCTTATATACTATCCTACTAAGACCCCTTGCGACCCTTCCCACTGGCACCTCTACAGCCTCAGTGACTCATACTGCTTGAGTGCTGCTTCCAGACCCTTGAGTGCTGCTTCCAGACCCTTGAGTGCTGCTTCTGGACTTCATCTATCTTTAGTGATGCTGTGCGCCTTTGACAGTTCCACATGCACCCATGGCCTAGAACCTTCCCCTCAGCCTGGCACTCCCACAGTCTCTGTCTGGGCCCTCTTCCATGAGGCATATTGCTCACAGGCCTCCTGCGATCCCCAACAGGGAGTTGCTATTGCCATATCAAGCTGTCGAGCATTGCCACTGATCTCATGCCTTATTGGGGTGATGTACTGATGCGCTGATGTGATCCGCGCGCACTGCCACCCAGGGTTGCGATCTCCTTCCTAATATGTAGGTGGTTGGCCCAACCAACCATCATCTCGTCTTCTAGTGAGCACTCCCATGTGCTAACCCATGCAAAGTGTTCCTATAGTCCCTTTCATGATCCCAGATCATGTATAGATGTCCCAGAGTGGTCCCAGACCACTAGCAAGATAAAAAGAAGAAAAAGAAGCGTTAGGATGGATTCCTAACAGTTTTGTGCATTTCGTAGGAAGGAGTTGTGTTCCTCATAAGTCATCTTGTGCAGGTTGATGGTGAGGGTGAGGGTGGCCAAGTTGTCAGTGGTGGATGAAAGGTTTGTGATGGAGCAGGTGGTGGCAGCAAGGGCATCAGCAACAGCAGTGAGTACAGTGTTTCTTTTGATGAACTGGGCAAAGTGGTGAAGGTGATGGTCATCAGGATGTACCTGAGGAAGAAGGTCAGCTGGGTGAATGTGGAGGTCATTGTCTTCGAAATGGATGATGGTGGTATTTTCAATGAAGACCTCAAGCGGAAGGTCTGGGATGGCGATGAAGGGTGAGAGGGCAGCGGTGGTTTCGTCGATGTGCCAATGAGCACAGGAGATGAGGAGGAGGGCAATGAAGTAGGCAGCAAGGGCGAAGAAGGTGAACATTTCTTTTTGAATGTAAGATGGGTAGATACTGGGTACTGGGCACATGGTTTTTATAGGTTGCTCACTTCATCATGGTCCAGATCTAGATCTGAATCGGTCAGGTCCATCTGATTCAGGATGTCTGGGTCTGTGAGAAGCTCATGGTCTTCCCTGATGAACATTTCCAGGGCATTGAATTGGTAGGTGCTGAGATTAGTGACTGGTTTAGAGAGGAATCTTCAAATAGCTCTGACTATATTGAGGACTACATTCTTCCATTGATCAAACAGATAGAGGAGATTGTCTGTAAAGTCTTCCATGGATAGGATCGGTTGTCCTGGTATTCTGATTCCTCTATGGAGTAGCCAGATTCATGCGCCAATTTCTTGCACTTGTTTAGAAATTTTGTTGAGTCTCCTATACTCCTCAGGGCATAAGAGTCTTCCATGGTTAGTGTCATAGATGTCACTTTTCTTTATCACAAGGTTCTTGTTATGATATGGACTTTTTCTCTATTTTATTCAGAGGCCTACGGACGTATAACAAGACACAAGCATACGGTGCGGGACCCCTATCCAGATATGGCAGGAGGATTATATAACCCAGGGTGGCTATATGATCAAGGCTATTAGGGGATATTGGGTGAAGTGGCATTCACAGGAAGGGACTGGGAGTCTGGATAAGTCTGGACAGGTCTGGGAGATGGGTCTGGGTCTTGTTGCTGCGTGTGCATAGCCATAGCGGCTGCGCAGACTGTGCGCACAGACCAGCGACTCAGGTATATAAGGTGTGCATTCTGTAGGTAGGAGTCCTTAAGACTCTAGATTGTTTCCTCCTTGTAGGTCACAGACTATTGTGTCTTTAGCTTCGTCTCTATTCTATTTTCTCCTCTGAAGCTTGTGATTGTGTATAAGGATTAGTCCTAACATAATCTAGAGTCTTCTACATCACACCCTTCGTCGTTGGTCATAGCGCGGAGCAAGTCTTGCTCGTCATTGCGGACAGTGACAAAGAGAGTTTAGTTTTTGACAAACTGTCTGACTCTGTACATGTTACAGCACGTGCCTACAGGCAGCCTTGAGGAATCTAGGTGACAACAACTTCGACAACAGATAGCCTCATCTTACCATTGTAAGGTGACTACGGCCAATTGGCTACTGGTGACAAAACAATACTAGACGAGAGCTTGGAGCGCGCTGTAGTCGACCAGGCAGGGTCTTGCAGGCACCAGCACTAGTATTGCGGAAAAGGGGGCGGAACCCTCGAAGACAATCCATTTGTGTGCCATGTATCAAGGAGATACAGTCTGAGAATACCAATCACGTATCGGATCTATTGATCTGAGCACAAGGACATCTCAGTGAAAACCCAGGTACCACACATCTGGGTCATCTGGTGGAATTAAATCAAACATTCGAGTGCAGGTGCATTATTGACCACATTGAACAGTGGTAGTATTAGGAAGTACTACTACGGAAGAAGAGGCGACATCCCTCTACTTGAGGTGTCATTGGAATCGTGGATCTACAAAGATCAAAACAAATTGGAATGGCAGGGCTATTCAATTTCATATTGCCAAGGGCCGGCATGACCCTTGTTCAGATCAGGAAAGCATTCTTGATGGAGTGGGCGCAGAGATGCACAGAAGAGAAATTATCCAAACCAGTACAAGTCCGGACTGACAACCGGCAACACGACGCTCACGTATGAGCATGGAGACTCTGGGTGAAAGAGCAGAGACGTCTTCAAAAGGAAATGAAATGTCAGGAGAAATTAGCGGCATGGCACGCTGAAGAAGCGGCCATCAAGGAACAAGAAGATGCATGGCAGGAGTTACTAAAAATACGCCATGAACAATTACTACAAAAGTGCCGGTTCAAGGAACTAGAGCAACAGATAGTTAAGGAAAGGAAGACCCTGGAGGATGTCTTAAACCAACTAGAGCCTGGATCGGCTGTACGAGAGGCATTATTCAATACTCCCTCCAATATCAAATTGCTGTTGATTGGTTTCAATATATACACATTGAAACATGACGGGCTGGTCTTAACAGCCCAAGAACAAAATCGATTAATGCACGCCCTAAATGGAAACATTGAAGGAGAAGTGGAAGTCCATCATCGATACAGCAACTTCTCCATTCATCCTGATATCCCTGGATACTGTTATCTTAGTATGATCAAAGTGCAATACTGGAGTCAATACAATTGGCCCACTTATCCCCAAATATTTGAATTGGTGTCATGGGATCCCAAATTAAGAAACACTAGAGCACGGATTACCATCAGACCCACTCAAGGGGTTGATAATTGTTATCATGTGGAACCTTGTATGGATGGGCTTCAAGCCTGGAGATACATGTTCTTTTTGGAACGGAAAGGGGCAGGACATAAACAGCTGGGAGCATTTTGGTTCACAACTGATATGCTGGCAAATATGTACAATGCGTTGACAGGATGGCGGACCGCATGGGTCGAAGATACAGAACTACCTGCTCCTGCAGGTGCCACTCCAGCACAAGTAGCTTCTCAGGAGGATGTTATCCAGAGACAGCAAATGCAATGAGAAGAGGCCATCACAGCAATCAGACAGGTGGTGGCAGGAATAGTGAATGAATACCGTCAAGCCAACCCTATACTGCCGCCCACACCCCTTACTAAAGCAGAAATGCCAGATTATTATGAAGGAGATCCCCGCATGGTGGATGGATGGCTACGGCAAATGAGGACATATTTTACGCTGGCACGAGAAACCCAGCTAGATCGAAAGATCTCCATCTGTTTATACCGGATCCAAAAAGGAAAAGATAATCGAGCAGGAGATTGGGCGGGAGTGAAACTCAAAGCAGTTCAGGATGCGGACCAAGAATACCAAAACAAGATGGTTAATTCTGGATGGCCAACTAACCTGTCCTGGGCATCGCTAAATCAAGGTGTTATTGTAAATGACCAAGAAATCAGATGTCCCTTAAGAAATCAGTTCCCCTTTATTTCATGGGAAGATTTTACAACGCAGATGCATGAATTCTTCATGTCAACCGAAACTCGAGAAAAGGCAACTGATGCAATTCTCGCATTAAAACAAGGAAACACAATGATCGAGGATCATGTAGTCAGGTTCAATGCCCTAGTACCATTGGTCGGTTGGGATAATAGGGTGCTGATTGTGTTATTCAAACAAAACATCAACCCTGCATTAGGACGAGATCTGATTAGGCACGGAAATCTAGGGGATGATGCAACCCTTAAGCAGATTCAGGATTGGATGATAGAATTGGCACGAGCTTATCACAAAGCAACAGAGGCATATGGACCAGATAGACAAAAAGTATCAGGAACCCCCCGGCGTGACGCCTAGGAGCCCCAACAGAGAACTGAGGAGAGGAGAGGAGAGGAGGGAATAAACCCGAGAGAACTCGACTGAGGACTCTGGGTGCTGAATTGCACTCTTTATATACTATGACAGGTGGTCTGTGCACTTACCCTAAGCCCTACTCTAAATATAGTACGGTATGAGTAAGACAACTGCGCATGTAGTAATGGTAGTGAGTCATCAGCGCCGAGCTCCGATATCTTATCTACGGCTCTATCTAAGCGCCAAGCGATAGGCGCCTGCTTAGTCAGCATATGTTTATATAATATGAAGAAAATAAATAGTAAAATGACTTAGTGAAAAAGCCGAAGCTTTTCAGTCGGTCATGACAGTACCCCCTTTTTAGGATTTTTGGCTTCCAGACAAATTCAAACTTTGTCGTCATCCTTCAGCGCATTGCGCTCTATCACGGATGGTTCCTCTATTTCCTCGATGATGGGTGAGAGTGGGCGGGATGGTGGGGTGAGGTCTTCAATTGTTTCAGCGCTAGGCGCTATATCACGCGATTGACGTAGGCACATGTTGCATTGGCATGGCCCTTCCACGTCTCCTAGCTCTATAAGGGTGTCTAGGCCCTTCTTTCCTTTCCATTTTTGCCAGTTTTGCTCCCATTTCGCAGCTGGTGCTACTGCGTTGATATCGATTTTTGATACTACTTTGTCCGAGGATTGGGTGAAATTTTGGTATGGTCTGAAAGTTATCCCATTAAAGGTTGCTTTGTCAAGCCTTCTGATGGCTCCGGGGTTTTTATCATAAAAGTTTTTTATTTTTCTTTTTGCGTTTTGTAGATTGTCCAATGGTTCCCAGGAGTTATGCTCAGCGGTGTATCCTTTCCACCTGACTAAGTACTCCATTTTGTTTCTTTTTAATCGTACATTGATTATTTCTTCCACTTCGTATTCTTTTTCACCGTCTATTTCTATTGGCGGGGGGGGGGTTGTGCCTTTTGCCCTCTCATTGGTTGTTTCCAAGGGCGGATTCGTGAGACATTTACCACAGGGTGTATCTGTTGTGAGAAGGGTAGGTCCAGCTCTACTGCATTTGGCGACACTATTTTCTTGATTGGGTATGGCCCAATCCATCTTTCTACCAATTTCCTAGTTGGTCGGCCTGTCAGCCTTAAATCTTTGGTTGACAGCCACACTTTATCTCCGACTTTGTACTCTGGTGCATCTGATCTGTGTCTATCAGCGTACAGCTTCATATCACCTTGTGATTTTAACAAAGCTGCCTGAGTTTCCTCGTGGATTTCTTTCATTTTCTGTGCGAAATCTGATGCAGCCGGGTGACTTCCTTCCCTTCTGGGCTCGATTCCCATCCTGGGGTGTTTGCCATAGTTGACAAAGAATGGAGTCTGTTTGGTGGATGCCTGAATTTTGTTGTTGTAGCTAAATTCGGCGATGGCTAACCATCCAGACCACGTTTCCTGTCTATGATCTATGAAAATCCTCAGGTACTGTTCTAAGTCCTGATTCATTCGTTCTGTTTGTCCATCTGTTTGTGGATGGAATGCAGTGGACAGATCTGTGCTAATGCCCAACATTTGGTTCAGCTCCTTCATCATTTGTGCGGCGAATTGTGGTCCGCGATCTGAGATTATAGATTCAGGGAGTCCATGAAGTTTCCAGACATGGTCCCTAAATAGTGTGGCTAACCCCTGCGCCGATGTTTCTTCTGATGTGGGAATGAAATGCGCCATTTTTGACATTCTATCACAGACTACCAAAATCGCATTATGACCATGTGATTCTGGCAATTTTGTGATGAAGTCGGCGGAAATATGTGTCCAGGGCTTTGCTGGTGCAGAATTTGGCATCAGTTTTCCAGCAGGCGGCTCTGGGAAATTCTTATTTCGCTGGCACTTGTCACATCCACTAACATATTTTTTAATAAACCTGGTGATTCCAGGCCACCAGTAATTTCTTGTGACAAGTTCAATCGTCTTCCACTGTCCTCCATGTCCTGCAATAGGCGTGTCGTGGTGTAGGCGGACTATCTCCATCCGCAGTTTCTCGTCCTTAGGTACGTAGACTTTTCCTTGCCAGAGGATAAGTCCCTGCTCCATCTCCCATTCTCGAGCGTTTAGTGTTTTAACACCAGCCTTTTTCATGGCTTCTACCGCTTTTACTACTGCTTCGTCACGTGCTTCAGATTGTCGAATTTTGTTTAGCAATTCTTTTTCCGAGCTATGAATAAAGACGTGACCATGGCGTAGTGCAGCGATTTTGAAAAAATCCGGTTTGAGGAGCGTGACGTCTTTGTTATCGTCATCCACCCCCTTTTTATGGTCTGGCCTCCTGGACAGCGAATCGGCCTTTCCCATAGTTACACCAGCTTTATGATGCAACACGAAATTAAACCTGCTGAGGTACAAAGCCCATCTGGCTTGCCTGCGATTCAACTTTTTTGCACTCATAAAGTACTCAAGATTTTTGTGATCAGTCCATATCTCGAACTGTTCACGTGCTCCTTCCAGATAATGACGCCAAGTTTCCAAGCAATGCATGATGCCTAACATTTCTTTATCATGGACGTCATAATTGCGCTCGGTATCATTGAGCGACTTTGATAGGTAGGCCACAGGCCTCCACTTGTCATCTTTGCAGAGCATAGATAAGACGCCACCCGTTGCGTAATCCGAGGCATCTGACTCCACTCTGAACTTCCTATCGGAATCCAGGGCAACTAACAAAGGTTGCTCCGTGAATATCTTTTTTAGGCTTTTGAAAGCCTTTTCTTGGACCTCCGTCCATTCCCATGTTTTTTCTTTTCTGACCAGGTCATGTAGTGGCCGTGCGATTTTAGCGAAGTCCTGAACAAAGCGCCTATAGTAATTGGCTAGGCCTAGGAACCTTTGTATATCTTTGACACAAGAAGGGGTGGGCCAGCTAATAATAGCTTCGACCTTCTTTGTATCCATTTGGATTCCTTTGGGTCCTAAAACGACGCCCAGGAATTCAACTTCTTCCACACACCACACACATTTTTCTGGTTTTACATACAGATCGTTTTCTTTTAATCGTTGCAAGACTTGTTGTACGATTGCGTCATGCTCCTCTTTTGTTTTAGTAAAGATGAGTATGTCATCAATGTACACAATGACTTTTCCTGCGTTGATCATATCGCGGAAGATGTCATTCATCATTGCTTGGAAGGTGGCCGGTGAATTGGTTAGCCCAAAAAACATTACTACTGGTTCGAAAGAACCTTCGGGAGTAGTGAATGCTGCTTTCCATTCGTCACCTGCCTTGATCCATACATTATTGTAACCCCACCTAAGATCTAGCTTAGTGAAGTATTTGGCACTGCCTGCTCGATCTACGAGTTCAGATATTAAGGGTAGTGGATAGTTATTTTTAACCGTCCACTCGTTCAGGTATCTGTAGTCCTGAACCATCTGCTTCTTCCCATCCTTTTTGCTTACAAAGAAGACGGGTGACATCTGTGGTGATTTGGAGGGTCGGATATACCCTTTTGCCAACTGATCATCTACAAAGTTCCGTACTTCTTGAAGCTCATCCGGGGATAGGGGATAGACTTTTCCTTTCCGGGGCTGATAGCCTGGTTTGGTATCAATTGCATGGTCCCAAGGCTTTCTGGCCGGCATGCGCTCTGACGCTCCTTTCTCGAAGATTTTGAGGTATTGATGGTATTGTTCAGGTACCATCTCTTTAGCTGTGAGTTTTGCCAACTCTTGCACATGTCTTATTGACCCAGCCTTTGATCCGGCGGGTGATGGAAACACTGGTAAGAATGGGTATTTGTCCCCATACTTGTATTGCCCTGGGTGTTTCATTTGCTCCATGTACGAGAGATGCTTCTCACTTTCCTCTTTTTCTTCGAGCCAATGCGCGAAGTCTAATTCCTTCTCCTGTTCCCACAGATATTCCAGAACACGCCAGTGTTCCGCCGATCGGACCTTCTTTTCCCGCTTCTTGGTCCACTCCCTTTGCCTGTGTCCACAGCTCCGTGGACACCGTGTCAATTTGACGTGACCAGTCTCCCAATTGATTTCCGGGTTGTGTTTTCGTAACCACGTGGATCCTATGATTACATTGGTTTTTCCCAGCTCGCATATTTCAAAAGTGACTCGTTCCTTATGCCCTTGATAAGATAAAAGAAGATCAACCTCATGGGTGATCATTCCTCCTTCGTTATTTGTTCCGTCCACATTCCGAACTTGAATGGGGCGTTCCAAGGGTATTAATTTGAAGCCCATTCTTTTTGCATATGCCGCATGCATGAACATTCCTGTTGCTCCTGAATCGAGCAACGCGGTTTGTTGAGTTTGTTCATGGGTGTCCAACCTTTCCAACCCGATTTCCATTAAGATTTCGTCTTTCTGTCCTATTGACCTAACCAAAAATTCCTTTTCTCCTTTTTTCAACCTCCTTTTTGGACAAGCAGTTTCAGCGCTGGGCGCTATATCACGCTGCTCCCCTTTTAAGTCTTTTTGTCCCTTTGTAGATACTTGTACTACTGTATCTCGTAATGAGGAATCAAGCACAGGTTTAGCCGCCCTGCCGCGCTCCTTGGGAGTGACACTTTCAGCGCCGTGCGCTATATCAAGGTGTTTCACCTGGGAGTTCGCCTCTTGCGGGGATGTCTCAGAAGTCCTTGAGACTTCCGAGATGGTCCTTGCATCAACCCGGTCAGCGCTAGGCACTATATCAAGGGGCTGTGCGCTATCTAATCTATCTAGTACAGCATATCTATTTCGAGAGTTCAGTACGGGACCTACTGACCCTCTTCCTCTTTTAAATTCTCTTCTCCCTTCTTGAAGTACTCCTTCATTTCGTCAAACGTCATTGTGCGAATGTCAAGTCCTGATCTGCAGTTCCTGGAAATGTGTCCGATCTTGCTGCATTTGTAACAGCGGAGTGGTGGTCTTTGATTTTGATCGACGTCCATTGCGTTAGGGTCCGGCCGATTTGCCGTACTACTTGAATTCGCGGAGGCTCCAGCTCCCAATCGTCCCTGACTCGCTGATCCCGATCCGAATTTTCATCAGGGTTTTGGCTGGGCAGGGGCTACCGGCTTCGCCGTATCCGGGCCTTTGGATGCTCCTTCACTCCTATTGGCGGAGTTACTGGTCCGCGAGGAGTAGTACTTCTCCTCGGCTTTCGCCTGTCTCCATTGGCGATCTAATCTTACTGCTTTCTGGTACCATCCTTCTATGGTCTCAGGTACTTCATCGGCCTCCATTATTCTTTTACGGAGTCCGGTATTCAAACTTCGTTTGAACTCTTCGATAAGAGCTCTTCCCAGGTATCCGGTGCCTCGTGATACCTTTTTAAACTTTTGCACGTGTTCCTCACACGTACTGGACCCTTGTGTCATGGTCCGCATCTCTGAGATCTTTGATGATTGCTCATCAGTGTCACCAAAATCTCTTCTGATCTGCCTGAACAATTGTTCCGCCATTTGCAGAATTCCTTCTTCATCATTGGCCATCTGCTCCAACAGATTGTCCTTCCAATCTGCGGCAAAGCCTTCCGTCATGTACGATATGATCAACAAGATCCGTTCTTCCTCATCGGATTCCGGCATCTTCAATTGAATGTACAACCTGCATGCGTTTATGAAATTTGTCACTTCGGACATCTTTCCTGAAAAAACCGGGGGTTTGGCTACATCTATCCTAGATGCTCCGCCATTTCCGGTTCCGGGAATATTGAATACCGTCCCTGGCGGTATGTTAACGATATTGGCGGGGGGAGGAGGGTGTTCTGCTGCGGCCGCGGCGGCCTGTGCAGCGTTTGCTTGCAGCTGTGTCAGCTGGTTCTGGAGGGCTTGGATGGTCGCGGCTTGCGCGTTGAGGAGGTTCAGCAATTCTGCTGATGTCATTTCTTGGGGCGCCGCCATACTGTGATAGTTTGGCGATGGCGATGTAGGTGATGGTGTAAGCGGGGGTGGTGGTGATGAAAACGGTGGTGCGGGTTCTCCGATGAAATCTGCGTCGGAGTTGAATAGAAGGTTTGGGTTTAATGTGGCTGGATTTGGTACTAAGATGGGGAACGGTGCTGCTTCCCACTGATGTGGTTCCTCTGTGATAGAGTTTGTGGAATGTGATGATGATGATGATGTAGATTCTCCTTCAGATGAACTAAAACCCGCGTTGTTTGGATCAAGATCGCCTGTGACAGCGTCCCAAAATGTATTGTTATTTGTGTCTCCTATTTTGTACTTGTACGTAAGTGAGGGAGGTCTTGGCCTGTCACTTGCTTGGGAACGTATGTACGAAACGTGCACTCAGGGTCTGCAACCACCCCTGCAGTGCTACAGTTTATGATACTGACTACTGGTTTTTATTTTAATTTGAAAGGTCTATCTAATCAGGGTCCGAACGGTTGTCCTGATACCACTACACCGTACGGGTGCGGGTCTTTCTCAGAGGCGCGTGACCAAGCGGCGGCTACCTCCAAGGGGTACGGAAAAAGGTAGATACGTAAACTAAAATGTATAGCCTTCAGAGGCCTAGACCAGGGTAATTTAACGCGCTAGGGGGCTGGTGAGGCTGGTCCCTAGATACGTGTCACGTATCGTGTGACAAATCCGGCACTGGTTTCCTGTGCACAGGTGACCCTATCTACCGGGTTAGGTACTTCAGTTTGCGTAGACCGGGAACGTAATGCCAAGTTAGTCGAGGGCCACGAGGCAGGGCCACAGGTGCGCAGTTTTGAACAGTGTCTGGCAACCGGTACCGCAATTTTATAGTCGGCGTACGACTGTGTGATTCCCCCAGTTCTCGTCCACTTAACCCTGTGGTCCGGGTATATCAAGCGTTGGGGCTGCTAGAGAAGTAGTCGAGTTCTACTATCAGGAACCCCCCGGCGTGACGCCTAGGAGCCCCAACAGAGAACTGAGGAGAGGAGAGGAGAGGAGGGAATAAACCCGAGAGAACTCGACTGAGGACTCTGGGTGCTGAATTGCACTCTTTATATACTACGACAGGTGGTCTGTGCACTTACCCTAAGCCCTACTCTAAATATAGTACGGTATGAGTAAGACAACTGCGCATGTAGTAATGGTAGTGAGTCATCAGCGCCGAGCTCCGGTATCTTATCTACGGCTCTATCGAAGCGCCAAGCGATAGGCGCCTGCTTAGTCAGCATATGTTTATATAATATGAAGAAAATAAATAGTAAAATGACTTAGTGAAAAAGCCGAAGCTTTTCAGTCAGTCATGACAAAAAGGCGGATATAAGGAGAAAATGGTTGTCAAGGACAGTAAACCGAACCAGTTTCAATACAGCATGCCGACAACATCCAAAGATCCGAATGCCATGGACGTTGATAAGAGTAAAAAACAG
The DNA here is from genome assembly GCA_023014395.1 of Amanita rimosa. Taxonomy (NCBI): domain Eukaryota; kingdom Fungi; phylum Basidiomycota; class Agaricomycetes; order Agaricales; family Amanitaceae; genus Amanita; species Amanita rimosa. The sequence goes on from JAEBUO010000051.1 coordinate 129,856, forward strand.
ATTACGGGTAATTGTTACAACTGCAGAAAAGAAGGACATTTCGCACAAGATTGCCCGGAGCCTAGGAAGCCTTGATGGAAGGATACGGGGAAATGGAGAACAAGAGAAGTGAAAATAGAGGAGCTCACCAAGGAGCAATGGAAAGAACTTGGAAAAGAGAAGGGTTTTGGCAAAAGCCAGTAGGCAAGCGCTCAGCACTGCTGGCTGATAGAGTTTCGAAATCAAGCAATGACTCTTGTGTAAATGTACAAGGATTGTTATATGAATATTCTTCTCATATTCATTGGATTCGAAACTTAAGTGTGAGCACCAAACCCAGGATTAAACAATGGACCCCTGCGTGGGTAATGAGAAGGATATGGCAACAAAACGAAACTGTTGCTATAGACTGTTTGAAGGGATGGGTTCATGAAAAATGTTTATCTGAAGTAACACCACAACTGCTGAAGGAACTGAACCAGCAATCAGAGTCAGAAGCAATGTGGAACTTGGCACAGTTGTGACAACAAATTGTCAAAGCTTCAGGAAAACAAGAAATGAACCTCAAAGGAATCATAACCACTATGGATACAGGATCCACAATTCCTGTTATGGCTTTAGTTGACTTGGGATGCACAGGATCGTGCATTAACGATGAGTTTGTGGAAAAGCATCGGATGAACAAGCGACGCCTCATGTGACCAATACCAGTTTATAATGCAGATGGAACTCGTAACACAATGGGAAATATCGAGTACATGGTCCAGTTTAAATTACGAATTGAAGATCATGAAGAAGTCATGGATTGTTGTGTCACACGACTAGGAAAAACAGACTTATTTTTGGGTCATGACTGGTTACAACTGCATAATCCAAGTATGAACTGGAAAAAGCATGAAGTAACCTTTAGCCGATGTCTGGGAACATGCTGGAATCAGTCCAGTGTGAGTGAACCTAAGGAGGAGGTAGAAGAAACCGAATCCTTAGAAGATGGGGAGCGTCTGCTTGCCGTAAATATAGGACCAAGAGAGTTAAAGTTACGACCACTCTCAACAGACATTGCAGCAAAAGAGGCGTTGGCCAGTAAAAAGCAATCCCTAGAGGTGACTGTACCTGGGCACTATCTCAAATATTGAAAAGTATTTGAGAAAGAAACATTCGACAAATTACCACCAAGATGGCCATGGGATCATGCCATTGAGTTTATTCCAGGAGGACAGCTGACTGATTGTAAAGTGTACCCATTGAATAAAGAAGAACGGGAACAGTTGGATGAGTTTCTAGATGAAAACTTGAAATCCGGATGGATTAGACCAAGCACCTCTGAGCAGGCATCACCATTCTTCTTTGTCAAAAAGAAGGATGGTAAATTGAGACCAGTACAAGACTACAGAAAATTGAATGACATCACGAGGAAGAATTGATATCCATTACCCTTGATTGGCAAACTGATTGATCGACTATCAAAAGCCAAGGTCTTCTCAAAAATGGACATTCGATGGGGCTACAATAATATTAGGATTAAAGAAGGTGATGAATGGAAGGTGGCTTTCAAAACTCACCGAGGCCTGTTCAAACCCCTGGTTATGTTCTTTAGTCTCTGTAATTCCCTGGCAACATTTCAGACAATGATGAACGATATCTTTAGGCAAGAGATTGCCAAAGGATGGGTCATCATTTACATGGACAATATCCTGGTGTTCTCCCAGTCACAGGACGCACACACAATGCATGTCAATCAGATCCTGGCAAAATTAGAGAACCACAAATTATCATTAAAACCAGAGAAATGTTGGTTTGATCAGCCTCAAATCGATTTCTTGGGACTAGTCATCAGTCAGGACTCCATTCAGATGGAGAAGGGCAAAGTACAGGCTGTGGTTGATTGGCCTATCCCTACGTCCAAGTGCAAACTTCAGCAGTTCTTGGGTTTCATCAACTTTTATCAGCATTTTGTACCTGGGTTTGCTAAAATGGCAAAGCCTTTGACGAGTCTTACTGGAAAAGTTGAGTGGCACTGGATGGATCTGCAGATGTTGGCCTTTCAGGGACTGAAAGACCTTGTGGCGAGGGAGGTAGTCCTCAAAATTCCCGATGACGATGGTCAATTTTGTGTCGAAGTAGATGCGTCTGATTTTGCAATTGGCGGAATTTTGTCCCAGCAGAGCAAGGATGGCACATGGCGACCTGTGGCTTTTATTTCAAAGTCGTTAAACGAAGCAGAGCGGAACTATGAGATCTATGACAAGGAAATGCTTGCAGTCATGCATGCATTTTATGAATGGTCTCATTACCTGAAAGGTGCAAAGGAACCGATTGAGGTTTTAACAGATCATCAAAACCTCACATACTTCCGAAAGCTGCAGAACTTGAACAGACGACAGGCACAATGGGTTACAGACTTGCAGGAGTTCAACTTTGTCATTAAACACTGGTCTGGAAAGTCTAACTCGAAAGTGGATTTATTGTCAAGAAGAGCAGGACACGAAAAGGGACAGAATGATAATGAAGGAGTAATCCTCCTGAAGGATCATTTGTTTGTAAGGGTCTATGATGATGATCGGGCAATCAAGGACATCATTAAGGAGATTCAGAGGGTCTCAGCTCACCAGTGGGAAACTCAGGTTTGGCAAGGTATCGAACAGCAGGACCCTGACTTTAAAACCGAGAAAGGACTAGTTGAATGGAAGGGTTGGATTTACGTTCCAGCGGACGCATGGATCAGGGGTGACTTGATTCAGATTCACCACTCCTGGGGGCATTCAGGGGTAGCCAAGACCGTGGAAAGTCTCACTTGTAACTTTTGGTGGCCACAAATGCAAAAGGATATTGAGTGCTTCATACAAGGTTGTGAAACGTGCCAGAAGGCAAAACCAGATCGACAACTGAGAGCAGCACCATTAAATCCGAATGAAGTCCCCAATGCACCATGGGAAGTCATCTCGGTAGATCTAATTGGACCATTGCCAGACTCAAAAGGCAACGACATGATCATGGTTGTGGTAGACCGATTCACAAAAAAGGCCTACTTCCTCCCAACAACATCGTCAATCACATTGCAAGGAGTTGCAGTTCTGTTTAGAGACAATGTTTTCCAGGAACATGGTTTGCCCAAAAAGGTTATCAGCAATTGAGGACCGCAATTTGTTTCCAAGTTTATGGATGATCTATATGGGATCCTAGGAATACAGGCTAATAGATCTACAGCTTATCATCCACAAACCAATGGACAGACAGAACGGGTTAATCAAGAGGTTAAGGAATTCTTAACCATGTTCATCAATCATCGACAAGATAACTGGAGTGATTGGCTTGCGGTAGCTCAATTTTGCCACAATGATCATATACATTCATCCACAGGGTTTTCGCCATTCTTTATGAACTATGGAAGACATCCCAATAAGGGGATGAATGTGTTGTATCAGCCGAAAACTGTTGTCATGGAGGAACTAGTTAAAGAAATCGAGGATGTTCACACCAAGGCTAAAACTGCGCTGGAAAAAATTGCTGAAGCAATGAAAAAGCGGTGGGATGCTCACAGAACACCAGCACAAGATTACAAACCAGGTGACAAGGTGTACCTCAGTACAGAAAATTTGCCAACGCTTCGAGCAACTAAGAAGTTAGATGGTAAACTTGTAGGTCCCTTGGAAGTGGTTGAGAAAGTTGGCACATCTGCATACCGACTAAAAGTTCCTGCTGCTTGGAAAATTTACAACGTCTTCAACAAAATACTTTTGAAACCCTACATTACTCCGGAATTCCCCAACCAAATCAAAAAGGTTGCCAAACGTAAAGAGGCACAGATGGTGGAGGAATCCGAGGATGACGAGTACGAAGTAGAAGAAGTTATAGACAGCAGAGTCAGCAGATGAAACGGTGGCCGACTGGAATACTTGGTCAAATGGAAAAACTACCCAGTGGAAGAATCCACATGGGAACCAGCAGAGAACCTTGCTAATGCTAAAAAAGAGGTTCAAAAATTCCACAGGCAAAACCCAAGTGCACCCCAGTGATTAGTGATCACGGACCTATGGTTTAAAAATTGGCATAACTACATGGATACAAAGGCTCCCAAACAGTTGTTTGGTTGGGAAGATGGCAAATTTGAGCGTGACTACCTCGACAGGTTAAAACGGAATTGGCAACGGTGGAAAGGCGACTGCAAACTCATCTACGCTGAAACTGACACGGAAGGGGCATTGTCAAGAGACCTTGAGCGCAGTGGGCCAGTTAAACCTACGCTTGATTCCCCTAAGGCAAACCATCGCATGATATAGCACTTGGTGCTGAAGCAATTTATGACCAACACGTGACTTCTTGGGACGTGAAGTCTTGAGGAGGAGGTCATGTTATGATATGGACTTTTTCTGTATTTTTCTCTATTTTATTCAGAGGCCTACGGATGTATAACAAGACGCAAGCATATGGCACGGGACCCCTATCCAGTTATGGCAGGAGGATTATATAACCCAGGGTGGCTATACGATCAAGGCTATTAGGGGATATTGAGTGAAGCAGCATTTGCGGGAAGGGACTGGGAGTCTGGATAAGTCTGGACAGGTCTGGGAGATGGGTCTGGGTCTTGTTGCTGCATGTGCATAGCCTTAGCGGCTGCACAGACCAGCGACTCAGGTATATAAGGTGTGCATTCTGTAGGTAGGAGTCCTTAAGACTCTAGATTGTTTCCTCCTTGTAGGTCACAGACTATTGTGTCTTTAGCTTCGTCTCTATTCTATTTTCTCCTCTGAAGCTTGTGATTGTGTATAAGGATTAGTCCTAACAGTTCTGATAGATGGGTGGGTTCTCATTATAAGGTGGTATGTTGTTGACTGAGAATCATAGTTGATAGAACCCAGGGAGGTACTGTTGTACTGCATGACATGGGATCTCCATCATTCCTGATGGGTCCTTCTGATGATCTCAATTAAGTCAAGGAGTGTGGTAATGTCACATGGTCATTGCTACAGTCTTGGTTGGTTTTTCCGATAGGTTTGGTGCCTTAGGAGGGTGTCTAAGAGGAAAGTATTGTACTCGGGCAAAGGTGGTTTTTTCTTTAAGGGTTATAGTGTATCGGGAGAGTGTCAAACAGTTTTGTTTCATGTAATAGGGATTTTGTTTTAAGATATGGCAGTTTCTGTATCTAGTCATGTGTTCAGAGGTGTTGGTGTTGTCAGTACTCTGTTAAGATGTTGGTGGTGTTTGAGAGATTGCAAGCGGGTTCCCAAGAGCTGTCATTTGATCCATAGCCTTTCCATTTAACTAGATAATGGTATCCTGTGCCTTGCTTTCTATGTGCTAAAATTACTTCGACTTCAAATTCTTCTTGTCCATTTATGAGATCAGGGGGTGGTTTCACATAATTTGGGCCATGCACAGTTGTTTCTCAATATGGAGTAAGGAGTGATGTATGAAACATGGGGTGAATGTGCCATTGCTTTGGGAGTTTCAATTTGTATGTCACAGGTTCCATTACCTGTTCAATTTCAAAGGGTCCTTCTTGTTTTGGTGCAAGCTTTCTGGACTGATATGGTATATGAAGATTTCTGTTTTCAAGCCATACTTTAGCACCTTTTTCAAATTGTATTGCCTTGTCTTTGCATCATCTTTCTACTAGTTCTCTGGCTAATTCATGTGCTGCTAGTGCTTCCTCCCTGGCTTTCCTTAGAAACTGAAGGCATTCTTCTGGTGCCGGTGTAGTCATTTGTGTAGTGGTGGTGGGAAGTGCAAAAGGGTCTGTCCCATACATTAGCCTGAATGGGGATGTCTTAATTGTGTAATGATGTCAGTTGTTATGAGCAAACTTGGCTATTGGGAGGAGTGGTTTCCATAGGTGCAGTTCATTAGTGCAAAACATCTGAAGGTAGACCTCTAGTTCCTGATTGACTCGTTCTGTTTCTCCATCTGTTTGGGGATGATAGGCAGTGCTCATTCTGTGGTCGATTCATAGTGCTTTTCGTATTTCTTGGAATACTTTTGCAGTGAACTGAGGTCCTCGATCTGATATTAAAACATCAGGTAGGCCAAACTGTTTGAAGATTTCGGAGATGTAAAGTTCTGCAGTTCCTAAAGCATCAATTGTTTTCTTGCAAGGTGTGAAAATTACCCCCTTTGTAAGACCATGGTCCACTGTGACCAGGATTGAGTCAAAACCATCAGAAAGGGGTAGATCAGTGATGAAATCAAGGGTCACTTGTTGAAATGGGCGTGTTGCTTTTGACTGAATTGGGTGGAGAGCAGGGACGTTTGGGTGTGTGTTAATCTTCATCTGCTGACAAAGGGCGCATCCTTCAATCCATTCCCTGACATGTTTAAACATTCCAGGCCACCAATAGTCATGTTTGAGGAGTGCTAGAGTCTTCAATCATCCAGGGTGACCTGATGATCATGCTTCATGTGTTTCTTTAATTAATTTGGTTTGTAGACCATCCTGGTCAGGGATATAAGTTTTGCCAAGATAATGCACAATGCCATTTGTATAAGACCAGTCTTGTATATTTGATTTGATCAGTGAGGCATAGTGCATGGTGATAACTTCAATCAAAATGCATCCAAAATCGTCTTTGGACATTGCTTTCTGGATGTCTGTAACTAGATCTTCTGCAACAAGGCAAATGAACTGATCTTTGGGTAGGACTATGACATCTTCTTGTAATTCACTATTCCCCATGTGGTCATGTTGTCATGATAGGGTGTCTACTTCAAACATCTTTGTACCAGGGACATGTTCGATGCACAAGTCAAATTCTGATAGTAATGATGACCATCTGGCTTGTCTGGGCATTAGGCGTTGAGTGGTTCAGTAATAGGACAAATTTTTGTGATCACAATGAACAATGGCAATGGTGGTATGGGGCGATCCATGCAATAGGTGTCACCAAGTCATCAATCCCTTAATGATTGCTAAGAGTTCCCTGTCATAGATCTGGTAAATTTTCTCTGTTTGTGTTAATGTGTGTGAAATGAATCTGCAAGGGTGCAGGGATCCTGCTTCATCTGCCTGCTTTAAGACTGCCCCTATCACTTTATTTGATGTGTCGGTCTGAAGAATAAAGGGTCAAGTTGGATCTGGCATCAGTAGTACTGGCATAGATGCAAATCGTCATTTCAGGATTTCAAAGGCATTATTCCATTCAATGGTCCAATCAAATGGTTTGGTTTTCTTAGTGAGATCAGTGAGTGGTTTGGCAATTGCAGCAAAGTTTCCAATAAAGCATTGATAGAAGTTTCCAAATCTGAGGAATGATTGGACTTGTTTAACCATGGTAGGGACTGGCCAGTCTGCAATGCCTGCTAGTTTAATTGGATCCATCTGGATGCATCCAGGGGTGATGATCATTCCAAGGAACTCGACTTCCTGTGTGGCAAACTTGCACTTTTCTAGTTTCAGGAATAGATTGTTATCTTGTAACTGCTGTAGGACTAGTTTTGTCTGTTCTTCCAACTGTTCTAGTGTTTCTGTGCAGATTAACATGTCGTCCATGTAGATGATTAACCATCCTTCATTGATCATATCTCTGAAGTATTTGTTCATCATAGTCTGAAAGGTTGATGGTGAATTGCATAACCCAAAGAACATAACTGTTGGTTCATAGAGCCCTCAATTGGTAATGAAAGCTGCTTTCCATTCATTGCCCTTCTTGATCCAAACATTGTTGTATCCCCATCAGAGGTCTAGTTTGGTGAAGTATTTGGCACCTCATAGTTTAGTCATGAGATCGGAGACAAGGGGAAGGGGATATGCGTTTTTGACAGTCCATTCATTCAGATATCAGTAGTCCTGACAGGGCCGGAGTGTTCTGCTTTCTTTCTTTGCTACAAAGAAGAATGGTGATGCCTGGGGTGATGTAGATGGTCTAATGTATCCTTTCTGGAGTTGCTCGTCGATCCATTCATCTAGTAGTCCCTGTTCTTTGACAGATAAGGGGTAGAGTTTACTGGCTTTTGGAACGAAGCCTTCCTTAGTGTTGATTGCATGATCCCATGGTCGACTAGATGGGAAACATTCTGATGCCTTCCTGTCAAAGATAGTGTGCCATTGCTCATATGCTGATAGTAGTGTGATAGGTGGTTTGTCTTTCTTTAGCCTGTGTTCTAATTCCTGTGATGCTGATGTTTTTACTCTAATCCAGTAATTGTCTTCACCCCATTGTTGGGAGTCTAGGGCCAGTGCCAAATTGCTTTTGGTGATGTGTCTGGATCTTCGATTTGCAGGGATTTTTCTTGCCAGTTGATGATCAGGTTATTTTCTTCTAACCAAGGTATTCCTAGAATAATCCATTGGTTGCCTAGCTTAGTGATCCAGAACCAGTTTACAAATTGTTGTCCTTCAATCATATAGCATATTTTGGTGTGATGCATAATCATTCCTTTTGCATTAACTGTTCCATCTGCATTTCTGACCTTAATAGCTTTTTTGAGTTGTTCTTTTCTGAGTTCCTTTACTGCTCCTTCATCTACAAAGTTTCCTTCTGCTCTGCAATCGGTTAGGGCAGATGTTCCAGCAGGTAAATCAGTTGATTTGATAGTTAATGAAATGCGCTTGTCATTGTTTGATAGTACTATTACAGAATCAAGTGCTAACTGTTCAGATCTCAATGATAAGGAAAAGCCAACCACTGAGTGATGCTTCCTAACTAAAAACCCTCGTTTTTGAATTCGTTTAAGAGGGCATTCTTCTCTTCAGTGGACATTGCCGAAAAAATGGCTCTAATCTTCTTTGCTGGTTCGTCTTCTTCCCTCTGGTGTTCTTCAGTAAGGGAGGGGACTGCCTTATTCTGATAAGAAGATCTGGATGAAGATGCATCATTGCGTTTCAGGCAGATCTGCAACTTGAACAACTCTTTTGCTCATTGTCTCAACCACTCTCCTTGCTCTCCCTCTCAGCCTCTGTCATCGTCAGACTTAGTGCCTAGAACCCTTGTCCAGTGGCTGGGAACAGACCAAGACTCTGTTTGTCACTGTAGACTTGGACACTGAATGATGTTGTGGACATCAACCATAACAGGGTGGATGATGACAACAAGGATGTCATGCTCCTTAAACCAGATTTCTTTAGAATCACTGCATTACATCATGGGCATGTATTCATTCATAACTCAGAAAAAGAGCTGTTGAACAAAATTCAACAATGAGAAGCACATTGTTAAAGTCCTCTTTTCCCTCTGTCTAGTGGACTACATTTACTTGTTACAAACCCATAGTTACACCTTGGACATCATTTCTTTTTATAGCTACCTTCACCTTTCCTTTCTCAGATAGCTATGCACTTTCCCCTTTAGTTTCCATTGTTCTCTAAACATATATAAACCCCTCACATGTACCATAGTTCTTTAGTTCCAACTTTGTCAAATCATATCTGCAACTCAAATGCTCTTTTGCTCATCACCTCAACCGCTCTCCTCACTCTCATTCTAAGCCTTTGTCACCATCAGACTTAGTGCCTAGAACCCTTGTCCAGTGGCTGGGAATAAACTGAGACTCTGTTTGATGCTGTAGACTTGGATGCTGAACAACATTGTGGACATTGACTGTAAGTTGGAACTCAGGACCAGCTCAGGGTATCATCCCTAGCTGACACAATTGAGACCCACAGTTCTCAAGAATGAACCCTGAATGGATCCATCTCCTATAAGGGGAAATACTATCTTGAACAAAAAGAAGTTTTTCTTCACCAACAAACCTGGTACTTTGTTACAGAAGGATGGAAACGAAATGAACCAGTCCCAGACAGATACTTTTCAGGGACCCCTTACTCAGGAACCTTTGAACACAAATTACCCAATCAAATCTACCTAGACTGTGGTAGTGAAGTACAAGGAGAACTGCTCTACCTTGTTTTAGAACCAGAAGATGAACTAGGACAGACTCTTTACAGAAAAGTCTTTGGAACTGGCACCCAATATGGAGTCACAGCAAATCTTTTAGCAGAGTGAGAGGAATTAAAATGAATCAAACAAGCTAAGCTTGAGGAAAACCCATTTGACAGAGAACAGGAACCGCCCCCATCTCTGAAACAGAAAACCCCAAGTAGAACCCCTGAACCAAAACCAAAACTGATCACTCCTAAAAGAATGGCATCTGAAACTAGTGCTAGCTCCAAAGGAGATATTAAACCGCAGCCTATACGCCCATTCACAGGCAAACAAATCGAAGGACAATCATTTCTAGGACAACTTGAAGATTATTTCACCCTCAATGAACAGAATTATGAAGGAAAAGATGAAAAGAAAGTTAGGTATGCGCTTGCATGCATGGGACCAGAATTAGACGATTGGAAAACCATTATTTGAGGAGAATTGAACAACAATAAGGACAGAACCACAACCACATTCAAATGGGATAATTACAAAGCCTTTGAAATGCGTTTCATCAATGATTGGGGAGAAGTTAACAGTGCCCTTTGAGCCCTGAACAATCTATCCAAATTAAGAGTTGGAAATAGTGTTTCAGTCCCAGAATATATCAGGAAATTCCATATGGACATAGGAACATCTGGTCTTACAGGAATACCTGCTCAGCTACAAGCATTTGTCAAAGGACTACCCTTGGAACTTGCCAGGACAATTTTACAGGATCAGAGAAAGATCAAAATGATGCAGGAAGCCTATGACAAGGCTGAAGATCACCATAATGCCTGGGATATGACAGGACAGGGAAGCAGGAGAACCAATGACAGCTCTGGAACATGTTTCAATCAGAACAGCAATCGGTCCGGAGCAATCAGAAATATAAATACCACAACTCCTGGACAACTGATCAAAAGGAGGAGTACTGAAAGACTGGAAAGTGTTTCAGATGTGGAACACAGGGACACATCTCCAGGAACTGCCCGAAATGCAATAATACATCTTCATCCAGGCCTTCTTATCAAAATAAGGCTGTCTGTTCTGTCACTGAGGAACAACAGAAAGAAGAAGAAGAACCAGTGAAAAAGATTAGAGCCATCTTTTCAGTAATGTCTACTGAAGAGAAGAATGCCCTCTTAAACGAATTCAAAAATGAGGGTTTTTAGTTAGGAAGCATCACTCAGTGGTTGGCCCTTCCTTACCATCAAGATCTGAACAGTTAGTGCTTGATTCTGTAATAGTACTATCAAACAATGACAAGCGTGTTTCATTAACTATCAAATCGACCGATTTACCCGCTGGAACATCTGCCCTGATCGACTGTGGAGCAGAAGGAAACGTCATAGACAAAGGAGCAGTAAAGAACTCAGTAAAGAACGACTCAAAAAAGCTATTAAAGTCAGAAATGCAGATGGAACCATCAATGCAAAAGGAATGATCATGCATTGTACCAAAATATGTTACATGATTGAAGGACAACAATTTGTAAACTGGTTTTGGATCACCAAGCTAGGTGATCAACAAATGATTCTGGGAATACCATGGTTAGAAGAGAATAACCCAATCATCAATTGGTGAGACAAGTCTCTGCAAATTGACAGTCCTGATGCATTGCCAAAAGCAATCTGGCAATTGGCCCTAGATTCCCAGCAATGGGGCGAAGACAATTACTGGATCAGAGTAAAGACATCTGCATGACAAGAACTGAAGCATTGGCTAAAGAAAGACAAACCACCTACCACACTACCAGCAGAATATGGACAATGGTGCACTATCTTTGACAAAAAGGCATCAGAATGCTTCCCATCTAGTTGACCATGGGATCATGCAATTAACACTAAAGAAGGCTTCATTCCAAAAGCAAGTAAACTCTATCCCTTATCTATCAAAGAACAGGGACTATTAGACCAATGGATTGACGAACAACTCCAGAAAGGGTATATTAGACCATCTACATCACCACAGGCATCACCATTCTTCTTCATAGCAAAAAGGAAATCAGAACACTTCGACCCTGCCAGGACTATCAATATCTGAATGAATGGACTATCAAAAATGCATCTCCTCTTCCCCTTGTCTCCAATCTCATGACTAAACTACGAGGTGCCAAGTACTTTACTAAACTTGACCTCTGATGGGGATACAAGAATGTTCAGATCAAAAAAGGGGATGAATGGGAAGCAGCTTTTATTACCAATTGAGGGCTCTATGAACCAATGGTCATGTTCTTCGGATTATGCAATTTGTTACAGTTCTCTTTTCCCTTTGTTAGCGAACTACATTTACTTGTTGTGGACCCATAGTTATGCCTGGACATTATCTCCTTCTGTAGCTACCTTCACCTTTCCTTTCTTAGATAGCTATGCGTTTTCCCCTGTAGTTTCTATTGTTCTCAAAACGTATATAAACCCCTCTCATGTATTGTAGTTCTTTAGTTCCAACTTAGTTGAATCATATCTACAACTTGAACACTCTCTTTTGCTCGTCGCCTCAACTACTCTCCTCGCTCTCTCTCTCTAGCCTTTGTCATCATCAGACTTAGTGCCTAGTACCCTTGTCCAGTGATTGGGAACAGACTGAGACTCTGTTTGTCACTGTAGACCAGGATGCTGAACAACATTGTGGACATCAACTGTAACATAAGTTGGAACTCAGGACTAGCTCAGGGTATCATCCCTAGCCAACACCATTGAGACCCGTAGCTCTCAGGAACGAACCCCAAATGAATCCATTGTCTATAAGGGGAAATATTACCTTGGATGGAGAGAAATCTTTCTTCATCAATGAATCTGGTACTTTGTTACAGAAGGAAGAAAATGAAATGAACCAGTCCTGGACAACTATTTCTCAGGAACCCCTTACACAGGGATCTTCGAACAAGAATTACCCAATCAAATCTACCTAGACTGGGGTAGTGAAGTACAAGGAGAACTGCTCTACCTTATTGTAGAACCAGAAGATGAATTAGGAAAGACTCTTGATAGAAGAGCTTTTGGAACTGGCAGCCGATATGGAGTCACAGCCAACCTTTTAGCAGAGTGCAAAGGCCATTTCCACGATGAATCCATCCATCACAATGTCAATGCTGGCATGTTGAGAGGCAGATTGTGAGCTAAGACCAGTCAACAAATCCACATGGTGGTTTATTTGTTGCTAGTCACTATGTCACATATGTCAATGGTCTGATCAGATAAGATTATAAAAGCCATGGCTTGGGCCCCTGGCTCAGGCCTTTCTCTTCTGCAGGCTGGGCCAAAGCCATCTACAGGCCGCCTCAAAGGCTTGTCTTGGCCCGGCCTATTTGGGCCTGGCTGGGCCTGGCTTACGGCCTGAGGCCGGGCCCAGCAAATCACTATTTATGGCAATTGCCTGATCAAGGTCTTCCATCAACCTTGCCTGTTGAAAACGACAAAAAAGTGTAATCCCTAGGTTATTGAGGAACATGGGACGATGTGGATGGTTTTCTGGTGTGACATTAAGTGCTCGTTGATTCATGGCAACTGCCTGATCAAGGTCCTTCATTGACCCTGTCTGTTGAAAACGATGACGAAGTGCACTCCCCTGGTTACCAAGGTACATGGCATGATGCGGATGATTTTCTGGAGTAACATTGAGTGCTCATTGATACATGGTGATTTCCTGATCAAGAGCTTCCATCTGTTTGTGTTGATTTTATCATCAGGGAAAGTAGGACCAGCTAGCAGTGAGAGTGTTGACAGCGGCGCTGGGGGTGTGACTACTAAACACTGAATAACACATGATCTCCGAGTCACTGAGTACTGATCACTGACTTCAGGCACAAGGAATGGTCATCAGATGGTGACCAGCATGCAGGCAAACACTGGCACAGATGCCGCATTGGGCAATTATGTCACATCAGCTGACGAGACCCTGGCGCCATGATGAACCTGTCTTCATTTCCCACACGGTGCAGGTTTGAAGACCAGTCATCACAATATGTTGACAAACATTTTTATTTTTATTTTTATTTTTCCACATGGTAATGATATTGGGACCAAGACTAAGTATGACAGGATAAACTATGATGGCAGTGAAGAGACCTCAGTGGTCTCTGTGTAGTAAGCTAGGGAGCTAAGAGAAAGTGTGGGCAGTCCTACTGAAGGTGAGCCTCTTAATCCAGGAAGAGAGCCCAATGTGGGCGGTGATGGTCATGGCAGGAAGCAAATGGGACTAAAGCATCAAAAGACGCAGCCCGAGGATGAGCCTTGAGGAAGGCAATGAGGCCCACGTAGTTACAATCACACCGGAGGAAGGCTGGGAAAGAAGTGAAAGGGGGAGAGAAGAAACAACACTCACAGATGATGTGGGAACAGGTTGCAGGTTGGTGGTCAGGGCAAAGCCGACAATTAAGTGGGGCATGAGGGAAGAAATGACGGTGGTATTCGGCAGAGGGCATGTGACTTGTGGTGAAGCGGATGAAGCAAGAGAAGAGAGTTGGCAAATCGTCACAGGATGTGACGAACCGAGATTGATGGCGTCCAAGGCAAGGCCAGAGAGGGTGACGTTATACAAGGTTAGCCCCACGAGTTTTCTGTGAGAGCCAAGCCAAATGCCAATGGGCACCGGCAGTGAGGCAAAAGCATTTTTGGGCAGCGGCTGTTGTATGTAAGGCAGGGGGAGCCGGGGTCACAGCGGCAGCAACCAGGGCATTGGCGGCATCATTCTCTGGGATGCCCGCATGACTGGGGCACCATGAAACGGACAGGTGATTGAGCGGGGAGGCTTGCAACCATATACATAGGAACACGCAGAACCGGATGGCAATGTGCTGGCCATCACAAATATCCATTTGAAAAATGCTGCAGGCGGCAGCAGCATTGTCGACCAGGAAGACTGTGGGGCCTACGCAGGCTGAATCAACTAAGTGGCAGACGGCCATTTCAAGTGCTTGGGTCTTGGTGGTGTAAGACAAGGTAGCAGGTACGGCTCGGACATCTGAGGCAAGGGCAGAGACAAAACTGCTATAAGCAGACATGCCATGGAGGGAACCATCAGTGGCAACGATATAAACATCAGGATCATGGTGCCACCGGGCTAATTGGGCGTCAAAATCGACCCGCCAGGCAGCAAAGAGGTCCGACTGGGATTTGGGGGGGTGGTCAAAGTGCCAAAAGGTAAGTCGATCCGAGTATAGATCCAATAGGTGGGTGCCACGGTGGTTCTCATCATGGACAGAGACAAAGGGCTCCGTAATAGCTTC
Source organism: Amanita rimosa (assembly GCA_023014395.1). Taxonomy (NCBI): domain Eukaryota; kingdom Fungi; phylum Basidiomycota; class Agaricomycetes; order Agaricales; family Amanitaceae; genus Amanita; species Amanita rimosa. The sequence goes on from JAEBUO010000051.1 coordinate 144,904, forward strand.
AGCAACAGATAACAGTGTGGGGACAGGATTGTCTGGGGCCTGAGTGCGAATGAGATGATGCCGGGATCGTGCAGCCGCGTGAACCGGGAGAGCCGGAGTGCGTTGGAGTAAGCGCATGGCATGGTTCACATCCAGGGTGGCGAGACAGGTGCCATGGCATTGCAGAAGGACGTCACAATAGATGCAGACAGGGGGAGATCCAGTTAGGAATTCCAGGGCACCACATGGGGTAGTCAAGAAAGCCCCAGAGGCCCACAAGAGGGCCACGTGCTGAACCTTTTTGAGGGGGCCCAAGAGAGCATGGACACCTTTCTCATGAAGCCAATACCAAAGGGGCAGGCCATAAGACATTATTGGCCAAATGCAAGACTGTTACAATTCTCTTTTCCCTTTGTTAGCGGACTACATTTACCTGTTACAAACCCATAGTTATGCTTGGACGTTATCTCCTTTCATAGCTACCTTCACCTTTCCTTTTCTAGATAGCTATGCTCTTTCCCCTTTAGTTTCTATTGTTCTCTTAACGTATATAAACCCCTCTCATGTACCGTAGTTCTTTAGTTCCAACTTAGTCGAATCATATCCATAACTTGAACGCTCTTTTGCTCGTCACCTCAACTGCTCTCCTCGCTCTCTCTCTAGCCTTCGTCATCATCAGACTTAGTGCCTAGAACCCTCGTCCAGTGATTGGGAACAGACCGAGACTCTGTTTGTCGCTGTAGACTTGGACGCTGAACGATGTTGTGGACATCGACCGTAACATAAGTTGGAACTCAGGACCAGCTCAGGGTATCATCCCTAGCCGACACCATTGAGACCCGCAGCTCTCAGGAACGACCCACGAATGGATCCGTCACCTATAAGGGGAAAACCTATCTTGGACGACGAGAAGTTTTTCTCTACCAACGAACCTGGTATTTTGTTACAGAAGGACGGAAATGAAACGAACCAGTCCCAGACAAATATTTCTCAGGAGACTTCTACTCAGGAGCCCTTGAATTCGATTTACCCGATCAAATCTACCTAGACTGGGGTAGTGAAGTACAAGGAGAACCGCTCTACCTTGTTAAGGAACCAGAAAACGAACCAGGAAGGACCCTCTATAAGAAATTCTTTAGTGGAAATGACCGACACGGAATCGCAGGTAGCATTTTAGCAGAGTGGGAGGAATTATTATGAATTGAACAAGCCAAGCTTGAGGAAAACCCGTTTGACACAGATTACTCGAAACAAGGACCACCCCCAAACCAATCACCAGAACACCAACCCCCGAACCACCGATCACTCCTGAACCAAAAATGGCATCTGAAACCAATGCTAGCTCTAAAGGAGATATCAAGCCGCAGCCTATACGACCTTTTACAGGCAAACGAATCGAAGCAAGATCATTTTTAGGACAGCTTGAGGATTACTTTACCCTCAACGAACAGAACTATGAAGGAAAAGATGAGAAGAAAGTCAGATATGCACTTGCATGCATGGGACCAGAACTAGATGATTGGAAAACCATTATCCGAGGTGAATTAAACGACAATAGAGGCAGTACCACAACCGCGTTCAAATGGGGCAACTATGAGGCATTTGAAACACGTTTCATCAATGACTGGGGAGAAGTCAACAGTGCCCTTCGAGCCCTGAACAATCTATCCAAATTAAGAGTTGGAAATGGCGTATCAGTCCCAGAATACATCAGGAAATTTCGCATGGACATAGGAACCTCCGGACTCACTGGAATACCTGCTCAGTTGCAGGCATTCGTCAAAGGATTACCTTTAGAACTTGCCAGGACAATCTTACAAGACCAAAGGAAGATCAAAACGATGCAAGAAGCCTATGACAAGGCTGAGGATCACCACAACGCTTGGGACATGACAGGACAGGGAAACAGGAGAACCAATGAGGGATCTGGAACGCGTTTCAATCGAAACAACAATCGATCCGGAGCAATCAGAGCTATAAATACTACGACCCTTAGCCAATTGACAGATGATCAAAAAGAGGAATACAGAAAGACTGGCAAGTGTTTCAGATGTGGAACACAGGGACACATCTCCAGGAACTGTCCAAAACGCAACAATGCGTCTTCATCCAGGTCTTCTTATCAGAATAAGGCTGTCCGTTCCGTCACTGAGGAACAACAGAAGGAAGAAGACGAACCAGCAAAGAAAATTAGAGCCATCTTTTCAGCAATGTCTACTGAAGAAAAGAATGCCCGCTTAAACGAATTTGAAAACGAGGGTTTTTAGTTAGGAAGCGTCTCTCAGCGGTTGACCCTTCCTTATTATCAAGATCTGAACAGTTAGCACTTGATTCTGTAATAGTATTATCCAACAATGACAAGCGCATTTCATTAACTATCAAATCGACTGACTTACCCGCTGGAACATCTGCCCTAATTGATTGTGGAGCAGAAGGAAACTTTGTAGACGAAGGAGCAGTAAAGGAGCTTAGGAAAGAACGACTTAAGAAACCAATTAAAGTCAGAAATGCGGACGGAACAGTAAATGTGAAAGGAATGATCACACATCGGACCAAAATTTGCTACATGATCGAAGGACAGCAGTTTATCAATTGGTTCTGGATCACCAAACTAGGCGATCAACGAATGATTCTAGGAATACCCTGGTTAGAAGAAAATAACCCGATCATCAACTGGCGAGAGAAATCTCTGAAAATTGGAGATCTGGACACGTCGCCAAAAGCAATCTGGCAGCTAGCCCTTGATTCCCAGCAATGGGGCGAGGATGACTATTGGATTCAAGTTAAAACATCGGCATCACAAGAACTAGAGCATAGGCTAAAGAAAGACGAACCATCCACCACTCTACCTATAGAATATGAGCAATGGCGCACCATCTTTGATAAGAAGGCATCAGAACGCTTCCCATCCAGCCGACCGTGGGATCATGCAATCAACACAAAGGAGGGTTTTGTCCCGAAAGCTAGTAAACTTTACCCTCTATCGGTCAAGGAACAAGGACTGTTAGATGAATGGATCGATGAACAACTCAAGAAAGGATACATTAAACCATCTACATCACCGCAAGCATCACCATTCTTCTTTGTAGCAAAGAAAGAAAGTGGAGCACTCCGACCCTGTCAGGACTACCGATACCTGAATGAATGGACCGTCAAAAACGCATATCCCCTTCCCCTTGTTTCCGATCTCATGACTAAATTACGAGGCGCCAAATATTTCACCAAACTAGACCTCCAATGGGGATACAACAATGTCCGCATCAAGAAAGGAGACGAATGGAAAGCAGCCTTTATTACCAATCGAGGACTCTATGAACCAACAGTAATGTTCTTTGGATTATGCAACTCGCCATCAACTTTTCAAACTATGATGAACGAATACTTTAGGGACATGATCAATGAAGGATGGCTGATCATTTACATGGACGACATGTTAATCTGTGCGGAAACACTAGAACAGCTGGAGGAGCAGACAAAACGAATTTTACAACAGTCACAAGATAATGATCTATTCCTGAAACTTGAAAAATGCAAGTTCGCCACGCAGGAGGTCGAATTCTTAGGAATGATCATCACCCCTGGACGCATTCAGATGGACCCAATAAAGTTAGCTGGGATAGCCGATTGGCCAGTCCCTACCACAGTCAAACAGGTCCGATCATTCCTCGGATTTGGGAACTTTTACTGACGTTTCATTGGGAATTTTGCCGCAATCGCTAAACCACTTACCGACCTCACCAAGAAAGCAGAACCATTTGACTGGACCACTGAACGGAACAACACTTTTGAAATTCTAAAGAAACGATTTGCATCTATGCCGGTATTATTAATGCCAGATCCTACTCGACCCTTCATCCTTCAAACCGATGCATCGAATAAGGCAATAGGAGCAGTCTTGAAACAAGCAGACGAAACAGGATCTCTACATCCCTGTGGATTTATCTCACATGCATTAACACAAATGGAACAGAATTACCAGATCTATGATCGAGAGCTCTTGGCAATTATCAAAGGATTGATGACCTGGCGACATTTACTACATGGATCACCCCACACCACTATAGTTCACTGCAATCACAAAAATCTATCCTACTATCGAACCGCCCAACGCTTAACGCCCAGACAAGCTAGATGGTCATCCCTATTATCAGAATTTGACCTACGCATTGAGCACGTCCCTGGCACAAAAATGTTTGAAGCAGATGCCCTATCCCGACGCCCTGATCATATGGGAAACAGCGAATTACAGGAAGACGTTGTAGTCCTACCAGAGGATCGTTTTATTCGTCTTATTGCAGAAGATCTAGTCACAGAAATTCAGAAAGCAATGTCAAAGGACGATTTTGGACGTATTCTAATCGAGGTTATCACCACGCACCGCGCCCCACCAATCAAATCGAACATACAAGATTGGTCTTACACCAATGGTATTGTTCACTATCTCGGAAAAACCTACATCCCTGACCAGGATGGATTACGAACCAAACTAATTAAAGAAATGCACGAGTCACGATCATCAGGTCACCCTGGACGATTAAAGACCCTTGAACTCCTTAAGCGTGATTACTGGTGGCCCGGAATGTTCAAACATGTCAGGGAATGGATAGAAGGATGCGCCCTCTGTCAGCAGATGAAGATTAACACACACCCAAACGTACCAGCCCTTCACCCAATTTCGTCGAAAGCAACCCGCCCCTTTCAGCAAGTCACCCTTGATTTCATCACTGATCTACCCCTTTCCGATGGCTTTGACTCAATCCTGGTCACGGTGGACCATGGTCTTACAAAGGGGGTAATTTTCACACCTTGCAAGAAGACAATTGATGCATTAGGCACTGCGGAACTTTACGTCTCCGAAATTTTCAAACGGTTTGGCCTACCCAACGTTTTGATCTCGGATCGAGGACCTCAGTTCTCCACAAAAGTATTTCAGGAAATACGGAAAGCACTAGGAATTGACCATAGAATGAGCACAGCCTATCATCCTCAGACTGATGGAGAAACAGAACGAGTCAATCAGGAATTAGAAGTCTACCTTCAAATGTTCTGCTCCAATGAACCGCATCTATGGAAACCACTTCTCCCAATAGCCGAGTTTGCTCACAATAACCGACATCATGACACTATCAAAACTTCCCCATTCAGACTAATGTATGGAACGGACCCTGTTGCGCTTCCCACAGCTACTACGCGAATGACTACACCAGCAGCAGAGGAACGCCTTCAGTTCCTAAGAAAAGCCAGAGAAGAAGCACTAGCAGCACATGAACTAGCAAGACAACTAGTGGCAAGACGACGCAAGGACAAAGCAATACGATTTGAAAAGGGCACCAAAGTATGGCTTGAGAACCGAAATCTTCACATACCATATCAGTCTAGAAAACTAGCACCAAAACGAGAAGGACCCTTCGAAATCGAACAAGTGATGGGACCAGTGACATATAAATTGAAACTCCCAAAACAATGGCGCATTCACCCTGTGTTTCATATGTCACTCCTTACCCCGTACAGGGAAACGACTGTGCATGGGCCGAACTATGTGAAACCACCCTCTGATCTCGTAAATGGACAAGAGGAATTCGAGGTAGAGGCAATTCTAGCTCATAGGAAACGAGGCGCAGGCTACCATTACCTGGTTAAATGGAAAGGCTATGGATCGAATGACAATTCTTGGGAACCCGCTCGCAATCTTGCAAATGCCACGGATATCCTATCAGAATACCAACAACGCCGACACCTCTGAACCATGACTCGATACAGAAATCGCCACGTCCTGAAACAAAATTACCACTATACAAAACGGAACTGCTCAACACTCTCTCGATACACTATAGCTCTTAAAGAAAAGACCGTCTATACCCACATACAATACCTCCCCTTCCAACACGCTCCTAGGGCACCGAACCCACCAGGAAAACTCACCCGAACTGTGGCATTAGTCACACGATACTATCGCACCCCTCGACTTGATCACCGTCACCAAAAGAACCCTTCAGGAACAACAGAGTTCCCTTGCAATGCCATCCAGAACTATCTTCCCAAGTACCATGACCTATGATTCGCAACCGATGATCTACCCACCTATAATAAAGATCCACCCGCATACCAACTTCTAGCCATCAGAAATAGTGACATTTATAAAAGTGCTCATGGAAGATTGCTATGCCCGGAAGAATACAAGCAGATGGATGGAATCACCAAACAGATACGGGAGTGTAGCGCACAAATCTGGTTAATTAGTCGAGGGATCAGAATACCAGGAAGGCCCCGCATTCTCATGGAAGACATCCTTGACGATCTTGATTATTTGTCTACTGCAATGGCAGGGGTAATAGCGGATATTATCAGGCGAATCAGAAGATTCTTAGTCACCCCAACAACGACACCAGGAATCGAACATTTAAATTCATTAACCAGGTTCATCACAGAAGAACGAGAACTCCTCACCGACCCTGCAATCGAAGATCCATTAGATACAGAAAATTGGGATTCAGACACGGAAATCAGCAACCTGGAATCCATATAAATTTTCAAGTATCACCACTTAACACCCAACCTACCTTGTAACTAGAAACCATGTTCACCTTCTTCGCCCTCGCCGCCTACTTCATTGCCTTGGCACTCCTCTCCTGCGCCCACTGGCGCATTGACAAAACCGCTGCCGCCTTCTCACCCTTCCTCACCATTCCAGACCTCCCGCTTGAGGTCCTCATTGAAAATACCACCGTCGTCCACTTCGAGGATGACGACTTACATATCCATCCTGCCGCCCTGCTTCCCCAGGTATACCCCGACGACCACCACCTTCCGCATTTTGCCCAGTTCGTCAAAAGGAATACCACACTCACTGTCGTCGCTGACGCCCTCGCCGCTGCCACATGTTCCATCACCAATCTCTCTTCCGCCACCGACAACCTCGCCGCCCTCACCCTCACCATTGACCCGCATGAGATGACCTACGAGGAGCGCGATTCCTTCCTCCGGAATGCACAAAATTTACACAGAGCTGCTGAAGCTCTTAAATGGAAGGTGGAAACGTCGACGAAAGAACTGGATAACGCCGTCAAATGGGCCGAGTCTAGAACGGATCACGGTTGGACAACTTCTGGTTGGTAGAAGTCGGTGACTTCTCGCATACAAAGGGGGTAATGTTACAATTCTCTTTTCCCTTTGTTAGCGGACTACATTTACTTGTTACAAACCCATAGTTACGCTTGGACGTTATCTCCTTTCATAGCTACCTTCACCTTTCCTTTTCTAGATAGCTATGCTCTTTCCCCTTTAGTTTCTATTGTTCTCTTAACGTATATAAACCCCTCTCATGTACCGTAGTTCTTTAGTTCCAACTTAGTCGAATCATATCCATAACTTGAACGCTCTTTTGCTCGTCGCCTCAACCGCTCTCTTCACTCTCTCTCTAGCCTTCGTCATCATCAGACTTAGTGCCTAGAACCCTCGTCCAGTGATTGGGAACAGACCGAGACTCTGTTTGTCACTGTAGACTTGGACGCTGAACGACGTTGTGGACATCAACCGTAACAATTGTGTCTTTAGCTTTGTCTCTATTCTATTTTCTCCTCTGAAGCTTGTGATTGTGTATAAGGATTAGTCCTAACATAATCTAGAGTCTTCTACATCACACCCTTCGTCGTTGGTCATAGCGTGGAGCAAGTCTTGCTTGTCGTCGCAGACAGTGACAAAGAGGGTTTAGCTTTCGACAAACCATCTGACTCTGTACATGTTACAGCACGTGTCTACAGACAGCCTCGAGGAATCTAGGTGACACCAACATCAACAACAGATAGCCACATCTTACTGTTGTAAGGTGACTATGGCCAATTGGCTACTGGCAACCAAACAGTACTAGACAAGAGCTTGGAGCGCGCTGTAGTCGACCGGGCAGGGTCTTGCAGGCACCAGCACTAGTACTGCGGAAAAGGGGGTGGAACCCTCGAAGACAATCCATTTGTGTGTCGTGTATCAAGGAGATACAGTCTGAGAATACCAATTACGTATCAGATCTATTGATCTGAGCACAAGGACATCTCAGTGAAGACCTGGGCACCACACACTTGGGTCATCTGGTGGAACTAAATCGAACATTCAAGTGCAGGTGCATTATTGACCACATCAAACAGTGGACGTATTAGGAAGTATGTTTATGGAAGAAGAGGCGACATCCCTCTACTTGAGGCGTCATTGGAATCGCGGATCTAGCAAGATTGAAACACAATTGGAATGGCTTGGCTATTCAATTACGTATTGCCAAGGGCCAGTATGACCCTTGAGGAAATCGGGATTATTTTCTCAATCGGATGGGCACAGGGGTGCGCAGCAAAGAAATCACCTACTATGTTAACCAAGGAGGTTCGGATCGACAACCGACCTCGCAATGCACATGTCAGGGCTTGGCAGCGCTGGCAGAAGGAACAAAGACATCTCCAAAAGGAAATGAAACATCAGGAGAAACTAGCGGCATGGCACGCCGAGGAAGCGGCCATCAAGGAACAAGAAGATGCATGGCAGGAGCTATTAAAAATATGCCACGAGCAACTATTGCAGAAGTGCCGGTTCAAGGAACTCGAGCAGCAGATAGCTAGGGAGAAGAAAACCCTGGAGGATGTTTTAAATCAGTTAGAACCTGGGTCGGCAGTATGGGAGGCATTATTCAATATGCCCTCAAACATTGAACTATTGTTGATCAGTTTCAATATCTACACATTGAAACATGATGGTCTAGCTCTGACAACAAAAGAACGGAATTGGTTAATGCATGCTCTAAATGGAAATATAGAAGGAGCAGTAGAAGTTCATTGCCGATATAGTAATTTTTCAGTTCATCCTGATATTCCCAGATACTGTTATCTCAGTATGATCAAAGTGCAATATTGGAATCAATACAACTGGCCCGCCTATCCTCAAATATTCGAACTGGTGTCATGGGATCCCAGATTGAGAAACACAAGAGCACATAAACGGCTCGGAGCGTTTCGATTTACAACCGATATGCTGGCACATATGTACAATGCATTGACTGGGTGGCGGACTGCATGGGCTGAAGATACAGAACTACCTGCTCCTGCAGGCGCTACTCCGGCTCAAATAGCAGCTCAGGAAGATGTCATCCAGAGACAACAGGTGCAACAAGAAGAAACCATCACAGCAATCAGACAGGTGGTGGCTGGAATAGTAAATGAATATCGACGAGCCAATCCAATTCCGCTGCCCACACCTCTTACCAAAGCCGAGATGCCCAATTATTATGAAGGAGATCCCCGCATGGTAGATGGATGGTTGAGGCAGATGAGAACGTACTTCACACTGGCTCGAGAAACTCAGTTAGATCGAAAGATCTCTATCTGTTTATACCGGATCCGAAAAGGAAAAGATAATCGAGCAGGAGATTGGGCAGGAGTGAAACTGAAAGCAGTTCAGGATGCGGACCAAGAATACCAAGACGAGATGGTTAATTCTGGATGGCCAACTAACCTGTCCTGGGCCTCGCTAAATCAAGGTGTTATTGTGAATGATCATGAAATCAGACGCCCCTTAAGAAATCAATTCCCTTTTACTTCATGGGAAGATTTTACAACGCAGATGCATGAATTCTTCATGTCAACCGAAACCCGAGAAAAAGCGACAGATGCAATTCTTGCATTAAAACAAGGAAACACAATGATTGAAGATCATGTAGTCAGGTTCAACGCCCTGGTACCATTGGTCAGATGGGACAATAGAGTGTTGATCGCATTATTCAAGCAAAACATCAATCCTGCATTAGGACGAGATCTGATTAGGCACGGAAATCTAGGGGATGATGCAACCCTGAAACAGATCCAGGATTGGGCAATAGAATTAGCAAGAGCCTATCGCAAGGCAATGGAAGCATATGGGCCGGATAGACAAAAAGGCGGATACAAGGAAAAGATGGTTGCTAAGGATAGCAAACCGAACCAGTTCCAATACAGTACGCCAACAACATCCAAAGATCTGAATGCCATGGATGTGGATAAAAGTAAGAAACCCATTACTGGAAGTTGTTACAATTGCAGAAAAGAAGGACACTTTGCACAAGATTGCCCAGAACCTAGGAAACCCCAATGGAAGGATACGGGAAAGTGGAGAGCAAGAGAGGTTAAAATAGAAGAGCTCACCGAGGAGCAATGGAAAGAACTCAGAAAGGAAAAGGGTTTTGGCAAAAGCCAGTAGGCAAGCGCTCAGCACTGCTGGCTGATAGAGTTTCAAAATTGAACAATGACTCTTGTGTAAACATACAAGGATTGTTATATGAATATTCTTCTCATATTCATTGGATTCGAAACTTAAGTGTGAGCGCCAAACCCAGAATTAAGCAATGGACCCCTGTGCGGGTAATGAGAAGGATTTGGCAACAAAACAAAACGGTTGCTATAGACTGCTTGAAGGGATGGGTTCATGAAAAACGATTATCTGAAGTAACACTGCAACTGCTGAAGGAACTGAACCAACAATCAGAGTCAGAAGCAATGTGGAACTTGGCACAGTTGCGACAACAAATTGTCAAAGCCTCAGGTAAACAAGAAATGAACCTCAAAGGAATCATAACCACTATGGATACAGGATCCACAATTCCTGTTATGGCTTTAGTTGACTCAGGATGCACAGGATTGTGTATCAATGATGAGTTTGTGGAAAAGCATCGGATGAACAAGCGACATCTCTTATGACCAGTGCCAGTCTATAATGCGGATGGAACCCATAATACAATGGGAAATATCGAATATATGGTCCAGTTTAAATTATGAATTGGGGATCATGAGGAAGTTATGGATTGTTGTGTCGCATGATTAGGGAAAACAGACTTGTTTTTGGGTCATGACTGGTTACAATTGCATAATCCCAGTATGAATTGGAAGAAGCATGAAGTAACTTTCAGCCGTTGTCCAGGAACTTGCTGGAACCAGTCCAGTGTAAGCAAACCTGAGGAGGAGGTAGACGAAACCGAATCCTTAGAGGATGGGGAACATCTACTTGCTGTACATATAGGACCAGAGGAGTTGAAGTTACAACCACTTTCAACTGACATTGCGGCAAAAGAGGCGCTGGCTAGTAAAAAGCAATCATTGGAAGAGACAGTACCAGGACATTATCTCAAATACAGAAAAGTGTTTGAAAAGGAAACTTTTGATGAATTACCACCAAGACGGCCATGGGATCATGCCATCGAGTTTATTCCAGGAAGACAGCCGACTGACTGTAAAGTGTACCTGTTGAATAAAGAAGAACGGGAACAGTTGGATGAGTTCTTAGAAGAAAACTTGAAGTCTGGACGGATTAGACCAAGCACCTCTGAGCAGGCATCACCATTCTTCTTTGTCAAAAAGAAGGATGGTAAATTGAGACCAGTACAGGACTATAGGAAATTGAATGACATCACGAGGAAGAACCAATACCCATTACCTTTGATCGGTGAATTGATTGATCGGTTATCAAAAGCCAAAGTCTTTTCCAAAATGGATATCCGATGGGGCTATAATAACATTAGGATTAAAGAAGGTGATGAGTGGAAAGCAGCTTTTAAAACTCATCGGGGCCTATTTGAACCTTTAGTTATGTTTTTTGGTCTCTGCAACTCTCCCACAACATTTCAGACAATGATGAACGATATCTTCAGGCAAGAAATTGCAGAAGGATGGGTCGTCATTTATATGGATGATATTTTGGTGTTCTCCCAATCACAGGACGCACACACGATGCATGTTAACCGCATCTTAGTGAAACTGGAGAATCACAAGTTATCTTTGAAACTGGAGAAGTGCTGGTTTGATCAACCTCAAATCGACTTTTTGGGACTAGTCATTAGTCAGGACTCCATTCAGATGGAAAAAGGCAAAGTGCAGGCGGTGGTTGATTGGCCGATTCCTACATGTAAACACGAACTCCAGCAGTCGAAGTTTTAACAGATCATCAAAACCTCACATACTTCCAAAAACCGCAAAACCTAAATAGGCGACAGGCACAATGGGTCACGGACTTGCAGGAGTTTAATTTTGTCATCAAACATTGGTCTGGGAAGTCTAATTCAAAAGCGGATTTATTGTCAAGAAGAGCAGGACATGAAAAGGGACAAAATGATAATGAGGGAGTAATACTCCTGAAAGATCATTTGTTTGTAAGGATCTATGATGACGATTGGGCAATTGAGGACATCATCAAGGAGATCCAAAAGGTCTCAGCTCGGCAATGGGAAATTCAGGTTCGGCAAGGCATCAAACAACAGGACCCTGACTTTAAAACCGAGAAAGGATTAGTTGAATGGAAGGGTTGGATTTATGTCCCAGCAGATGCACGGATCAGGGGTGACTTGATTCAGATTCACCACTCCTGGGGGCATTCAGGGGTAGTCAAGACTGTGGAAAGTCTCACCCGTAATTTCTGGTGGCCACAAATGCGGAAGGATGTTGAACACTTCATATGAGGCTGCGAAACATGCCAGAAAGTAAAGCCTGATCGACAACCAAGGGCGGCACCGTTGAATCCAAATGAAATTCCTGACACACCATGGAAAATCATCTCAGTAGACTTGATTGGACCATTGCCAGACTCCAAGGGAAACGACATGATCATGGTAGTGGTAGATCGGTTCACGAAAAAGGCCTATTTCCTCCCAACAACATCCTCAATCACATCACAAGGAGTAGCAGTTCTGTTCCAGGACAACATCTTCAGGGAACATGGTTTGCCAAGGAAGGTTATCAGCGATTGAGGACCGCAGTTTGTCTCTAAATTCATGGACGATTTGTATGGGATCTTGGGAATACAGGCTAATAGATCCACAGCTTATCACCCACAAACCGATGGACAGACAGAACGTGTTAATCAGGAAGTTAAAGGATTCCTGACAATGTTTGTCAATCATCAACAGGATAATTGGAGTGATTGGCTTGCAGTGGCTCAGTTCTGCCATAATGACCGGATACACTCATCTACTGGGTTTTCACCATTTTTTATGAACTACGGAAGACATCCCAATAAGGGGATGAATCCACTGTATCAACCAAAAACTGTGGTCATGGAGGAACTAGTTAAAGAAATCGAGGATGTCCATGCCAAAGCTAAAACTGCACTGGAGAAAACCGCTGAAGCAATGAAGAAGCGGTGGGATGCTCACAGAACACCAGCACGAAACTACCAACCAGGAGATAAGGTGTACCTCAGTACAGAAAATTTGCCAACGCTTCGAGCAACTAAGAAATTAGATGGCAAGTTTGTAGGCCCCTTGGAAGTGGTTGAAAAAGTTGGCACATCTGCATACTGATTAAAAGTCCCTGCTGCATGGAAAATCTACAATGTCTTCAACGAAGTACTTTTGAAACCTTACACTGTTCCAGAATTCCCCAACCAAATCGAAAAGGTTGCCAAACAAAAAGAGGCACAAATGGTAGAGGAATCCAAGGACGACAAGTACGAAGTTGAAAAGGTCATAGATAGCAGAGTTAGCAGACGAAACGGTGGCAGGTTGGAATACCTGGTCAAATGGAAAAATTACCCTGTGGAAGAATCAACATGGGAACCAGCAGAGAACCTCGCTAATGCTGAGAAAGAGGTTCAGAAGTTCCACAGGCAAAACCCAAGTGCTCCTCGACGATTGGTGATCACGGACTTACGGTTCAAAAACTGGCACAACTACACAGCTACAAAGGCTCCCAAACGGTTGTTCGGTTGGGAAGATGGCAAATTTGAGCGTGACTACCTTGACAGATTAAAACAGAATTGGCAACAGTGGAAGGGCGACCGCAAACTCATCTACGCTGAACCCGACATGGAAGGGGCGTTCTCAAGAGACCTTGAGCGCGGTGGGCCGGTTAAACCCACGCTTAATTCCCCTAAGGCAAACCATCGCATGATATAGCGCTCGGCGCTGAGGCAGTTTACGACCAACGCGTGACTTCCCGGGATGTGAAGTCTTAAGGAGGAGGTCATGTTACGATCTGGACTTTTTTCTGTATTTTTCTCTATTTTATTCAGAGGCCTATGGACGTACAACAAGACGCAAGCATACAGCGCGGGACCCCTATCCAGATATGGCAGGAGGATTATATAACCCAGGGTGGCTATACAATCAAGGCTATTAGGGGATATTGGGTGAAACGGCATTTGCGGGAAGGGACCGGGAGTCTGGGTGAGTCCGGACAGGTCTGGGAGATGGGTCTGGGTCTTGTTGCTGCGTGTGCATAGCCTTAGCGGCTGCGCAGACTGTGCGCACAGACCAATGACTCAGGTATATAAGGAGTGCATTCTGTAGGTAGGAGTCCTTAAGACTCTAGATTGTTTCCTTCTCATAGGTCACAGACTATTGTGTCTTAGTCTCATCTCTAATCTATTCTCTTTCTACAAGGCTTGTGATTGTGTGGGGATTAGTCCTAACATAATCTAGAGTCTTCTTATCACACCCTTCGTCATTGGTCATAGCACGGAGCAAGTCTTGCTCGTTGTCGCAGACAGTGACAAAGAGAGTTTAGCTTTCAACAAACCGTCTGACTCTGTACACGTTACAGCATGTGTCTACAGACAGCCTCGAGGAATCTAGGCGATGACTGTGCGGCTGGTCTTGAACTGATGCAGCCAGTAGGCGGTGTCGAAGGCGCAATTGAACATGGAAACCAGTTGGGCAAGGAACTGCTCCATTGAGCACAGGGCTTTGATAAGGCGCCACGTGAGGCGGTCAGGTCCCAGGGCCAAAGTGTTGGATTTGGAGGCCAAAGCCTCTCGGCATTCATGCAATGAGAAGGATGGCCAGGTGCGGGTAGGGACAGATGGCAAAGCTTGTATAAAGTCGTGATCTACCAGGTGTTGAGCCAAGGGCCCGACAAACTGTGCTTGGGCAGTGGCCCACAGTTGTTGGGGAGACGTGGCAGTGGTCCCATCAGGATTACGGACGCGGGGAAAGCAAAGAGGGGGCCAAGGCTTGATCCATGCCAAGGAGTCCCAGATGTGGCCCATACGGCATAAGTCATCCAACTTATCATCAAAGAAAGACTGCTTGGCGTCCCGACAAGCCCGCTGGAAAGCTGTGTGGCTAGGAGGCAAGGGGTCAGCACAGTAGGCAGAGTAGGTGGAAGCACACAGCAGGGACCACCAGCGAGTAGGAGTGCCCGAGGACTGTGGGACCTTAGCACAGGTGAGCCAGGCGGAGTCTATGGAGGTATACAATGCATTGCAATGGTCCTGTGCCGAGCCAAAAGAGAAATCAATGGTGGTGATTGTGGCCAAAAAGGAGGCTTCTGCTTTGGAGTCGCGGGGCAAGTAAGGTGGGCGAGGCTCAGCCGGGCCCTGGGCGGTTGCTGTAAAGGCAAGGGTTAGTATGACATGGTCACGATGAGGGCCCCAAAGGGTTAAATCAAAAAATTGCTGAGTGGCATCCAAAACTAGGTCCGCCACCCAAACCAGGTCCAATACCCGGGGCTCATTGCCCCAGTGGTACCACGTAGGCTGCACCGGATCATTGATACAGCACAAGCTGGCCTGAGCGGTAGCTCCAAGCAAGTCCAGGACCTGAGGGTCATCAGACGAGACGGAGGCATCCCATTCGGCAGTATGTAAGTTGAAATCGCCCTGTAAAAGAGCCAAATCAGTAACAGATGGTAGGTGTTGTAGCAAAGTATCCAATGTAGACCAAGAGGAAGGGTGATGGTAAATATTCAAGAAAGAGTGTTGACAGCCATCCAAAAGGCATGTGAGGGAGAAAAAGAGAATGTTTGGGTTGGGGAAAGTAGTGGTGTCGACAGCCAGATAAAATTGCTGCGAGATGCAGCAGACATGAATGTAGGCGCCAACTTGGGACGAGGCGTGGATAGTAGGACCTTTGATGGGAAGCCAAGCTGGATGGGATGGTCCGCCAAAGACCGGGACACCTGAGGGGCTGGAGGGATGGGGAGCGAAACATATGGATGACCAAGGGTATTCCTGAATGAAGATAATGTCAGTGTCAAGCTGGTGGGAATCCAAAATAGCAGAAATGGTAAGAGGAGACTTATTGCAATTATGAAATAAATATCGGAACATATGTGCAAAACCAATCATAGAGATACAGTAGGTGGAGCATATTCAACATATTCCAGCAGATCATCTGCCAAGTCCGGGTCCGGAATCTCTTCAATGAAGCCCCCAGGAGCCAGGAGGCTAATGGTGTGACTGCCAGGAGCAGAACATTTGAAGGTAGACTTCTAATTCCTGATTGACTTGTTCTGTTTCTCCATCAGTCTGAGGATGATAGGCTGTGCTCATTCTATGGTCAATTCCTAGTGCTTTCCGTATTTCCTGAAATACTTTTGCGGAGAACTGAGGTCCTCGATCCGAGATCAAAACGTCGGGTAGGCCAAACCATTTGAAATTTTTGGAGATGTAAAGTTCCGCAGTGCCTAGTGCATCAATTGTCTTCTTGCAAGGTGTGAAAATTACCCCCTTTGTAAGACCATGGTCCACCGTGACCAGGATCGAGTCAAAGCCATCGGAAAGGGGTAGATCAGTGATGAAATCAAGGGTGACTTGCTGAAAGGGGCGGGTTGCTTTTGACGAAATTGGGTGAAGGGCTGGTATGTTTGGGTGTGTGTTAATCTTCATCTGCTGACAGAGGGCGCATCCTTCTATCCATTCCCTGACATGTTTGAACATTCCGGGCCACCAGTAATCACGCTTAAGGAGTTCAAGGGTCTTTAATCGTCCAGGGTGACCTGATGATCATGCCTCGTGCGTTTCTTTAATTAATTTGGTTCGTAATCCGTCTTGGTCAGGGATGTAGGTCTTTCCGAGATAGTGAACGATGCCATTGGTATAAGACCAATCTTGTATGTTTGATTTGATCGGTGGGGCGCGGTGCGTGGTGATAACCTCGATTAGAATACATCCGAAATCGTCCTTTGACATTGCTTTCTGAATTTCTGTGACTAGATCTTCTGCAATAAGACGGATAAAACGATCCTCTGGTAGGACTATAATGTCTTCTTGCAATTCACTGTTTCCCATATGATCAGGGCGTCGGGATAGGGCATCCGCTTCAAACATTTTTGTGCCAGGGATGTGTTCAATGCACAGGTCAAATTCTGATAATAGGGATGACCATCTAGCTTGTCTGGGCGTTAGGCATTGGGCCGTTTGATAGTAGGACAAATTCTTGTGGTCGCAGTGAACTATAGTGGTGTGGGGTGATCCATGTAGTAAATGTTGCCAGGTCATCAATCCTTTGATAATTGCCAAGAGTTCTCGATCGTAGATCTGATAATTCTGTTCCGTTTGTGTTAATGCATGTGAGATAAATCCGCAGGGATGTAGAGATCCTGTTTCATCTGCTTGTTTCAAGACTGCTCCTATTGCCTTATTCGATGCATCGGTTTGAAGGATAAAGGGTTTAGTAGGATCTGGCATTAATAATACCGGCATAGATGCAAATCGTTTCTTCAAAATTGCAAAAGCGTTGTTCCGTTCAGTGGTCCAGTCAAATGGTTCCGTTTTCTTAGTGAGGTCGGTAAGTGGTTTAGCAATTGCAGCAAAATTTCCAATGAAACGTCGGTAGAAGTTCCCAAATCCAAGGAATGATCGGACTTGTTTGACTGTGGTAGGGACTGGCCAATCGGCAATACCTGCTAACTTTATTGGGTCCATCTGAATGCGTCCAGGGGTGATGATCATTCCTAGGAATTCAACTTCCTGTGTGGCGAACTTGCATTTTTCAAGTTTCAGGAATAGATTGTTATCTTGTAACCGTTGTAAAATTCGTTTTGTCTGCTCCTCCAGCTGTTCTAGCGTTTCCGCACAGATTAACATGTCATCCATGTAAATGATCAGCCATCCTTCATTGATCATGTCCCTAAAGTACTCGTTCATCATAGTTTGAAAGGTTGACGGCGAGTTGCATAATCCAAAGAACATTATGGTTGGCTCATAAAGCCCTCGATTGGTAATAAAGGCTGCTTTCCATTCGTCTCCCTTCTTGATGCAAACATTGTTGTATCCCCATCAGAGGTCTAGTTTGGTGAAATACTTGGCGCCTCGTAATTTAGTCATGAGATCGGAAACAAGGGGAAGGGGATATGCGTTTTTGACAGTCCATTCATTCAGGTATTGGTAATCCTGACAGGGTCGGAGTGCTCCACTTTCTTTCTTTGCTACGAAGAAGAACGGTGATGCCTGTGGTGATGTAGATGGTTTAATGTATCCTTTCTTGAGTTGTTCATCAATCCATTCGTCTAACAGCCCTTGTTCCTTGACCGATAGAGGGTAAAGTTTACTAGCTTTTGGGACAAAACCCTCTTTTGTGTTGATTGCGTGATCCCATGGTCGACTGGATGGGAACCGTTCTGATGCCTTCTTGTCAAAGATGGTGCGCCATTGCTCATATTCTGTAGGTAAAGTGGTGGATGGTTCGTCTTTCTTTAACCTATGCTCTAGTTCTTGTGATGCCGACGTTTTAACTCTGATCCAATAGTCGTCCTTACCCCATTGCTGGGAGTCAAGGGCTAGCTGCCAGATTGCTTTTGACGACGTGTCCAGGTCTCTAATTGTCAGAGATTTCTCTCGCCAGTTGATGATCGGGTTATTTTCTTCTAACCAGGGTATTCCTAGAATCATTTGTTGATCGCCTAGCTTAGTGATCCAGAACCAATTGATAAACTGCTGTCCCTCGATCAAGTAGCATATTTTGGTCCGATGAGTGATCATTCCTTTCGCATTTACTGTCCCATCTGCGTTTCTGACTCTGATTGGTTTTTTAAGTCGTTCTTTCCTGAGTTCTTTCACTGCTCCCTCATCTACAAAGTTTCCTTCTGCTCCACAATCGATTAGGGCAGATGTTCCAGCGGGTAAATCGGTCGATTTGATAGTTAACGAAATGCGCTTGTCATTGTTGGATAATACTATTACAGAATCAAGCGCTAACTGTTCAGATCTCGATAATAAGGAAGGGTCAACTGCTGAGTGACGCTTCCTAACTAAAAACCCTCGTTTTCGAATTCGTTTAAGAGGGCATTCTTCTCTTCAGTAGACATTGCTGAAAAGATGGCTCTAATTTTCTTTGCTGGTTTGTCCTCTTCCTTCTGTTGTTCCTCAGTGACGGAACGGATGGCCTTATTCTGATAAGAAGACCTGGATGAAGACGCATCATTGCGTTTTGGGCAGTTTCTGGAGATGTGTCCTTGTGTTCCACATCTGAAACACTTGCCAGTCTTTTGGTATTCCTCCTTTTGATCATCTGTCAATCGGCCAGGAGTCGTGGTATTTATTGCTCTGATTGCTCCGGTTCGGTTGTTGCTTCGATTGAAACGTGTTCCAGATCCATCATTGGTTCTCCTGTTTCCCTGTCCTGTCATGTCCCAAGCGTTATGGTGATCCTCAGCCTTATCATAGGCTTCTTGCATCGTCTTAATCTTTCTTTGGTCCTGTAAGATCGTTCTAGCAAGTTCTAAGGGTAATCCTTTGACGAATGCCTGCAACTGAGTGGGTATTCCAGTAAGTCCAGAGGTTCCTATATCCATGCGAAATTTTCTGATGTATTCTGGGACTGAAATGCCATTTCCAACTCTTAATTTGGACAGATTGTTCAGGGCTCGGAGGGCGCTGTTGACTTCTCCCCAGTCATTGATGAAACGTGTTTCAAATGCTTCATAATTGCTCCATTTGAACATGGCTGTGGTACTGCCTCTGTTGTCATTCAACTCGCTTTGGATAATAGTTTTCCAGTCGTCTAGTTCTGGTCCCATGCATGCAAGCGCATACCTGACTTTCTTTTCGTCTTTTCCTTCATAGTTTTGTTCATTGAGGGTAAAGTAATCCTCAAGCTGTCCTAAAAATGACCTTGCTTCGATTCGTTTGCCTGTAAAAGGTCGTATAGGTTGCGGTTTGATATCTCCTTTAGAGCTAGCACTGGTTTCAGATGCCATTCTTGGTTCAGGAGTGATCGGTGGTTCGGGGTTAATTGGTGGTTCAGGGGTTGGTGTTCTGGTGATCGGTTTCGGTTCTGGAGTAGGGGTTCTACTCAGGGTACTGGGTTTCAGAGATGGGGGTGGTCCTTGTTTCGAGTAATCTGTATCAAATGGGTTTTCCTCAAGCTTGGCTTGTTCAATTCGTAGTAATTCCTCCCACTCTGCTAAAAGACTAGCTGCAATTCCGTGTCGGTCGTTTCCACTAAAGAATTTCTTATAGAGAGTCCTTCCTGGTTCGTTTTCTGGTTCCTTAACAAGGTAGAGTGGTTCTCCTTGTACTTCACTACCCCAGTCTAGGTAGATTTGATCAGGTAAATCGAATTCAAAGGCTCCTGAGTAGAAGTCTCCTGAAAAATATTTGTCTGGGACTGGTTTGTTTCGTTTCCGTCCTTCTGTAACAAAGTACCAGGTTCGTTGGTAGAGAAAAACTTCTCGTTGTCCAAGGTATGTTTTCCCCTTATAGGTGACGGATCCATTCGAGGGTCGTTCCTGAGAGCTGCGGGTCTCAATGGTGTCGGCTAGGGGTGATACCCTGAGCTGGTCCTGAGTTCCAACTTATGTTACGGTCAATGTCCACAATGTCGTTCAGCGTCCAAGTCTACAGCAACAAACAGAGTCTCGGTCTGTTCCCAATCACTGGACGAGGGTTCTAGGCACTAAGTCTGACAATGACGAAGGCTAGAGAGAGAGCGAGGAGAGCGGTTGAGGCGACAAGCAAAAGAGCATTCAAGTTATGGATATGATTCGACTAAGTTAGAACTAAAGAACTACGGTACATGAGAGGGGTTTATATATGTTTAAAGAACAATGGATACTAAAGGGGAAAGAGTATAGCTATCTGGAAAAGGAAAGGTGAAGGTAGCTATGAAAGGAGATAATGTCCAAGGCGTAACTATGGGTTTGTAACATAAATGTAATCCGTTAACAGAGGGAAAAGAGAATTGTAACAATAGGGGTCCCGCGCCGTATGGTAGCGTCTTGTTATACGTCCGTAGGCCTCTGAATAAAATAGAGAAAAATGACGAAAAAGTCCATGTCGTAACATGACCTCCTCCTTAAGACTTCACATCCTGGGAAGTCATTCATTGATCGTAAATCGCTTCAGCGCTGGGCGCTATATCAGGCGATGGTTTGCCTTAGGGGAATCAAGCGTGGGTTTAACCAGCCCATTGCGCTCAAGGTCTCTTGAGAACGCCCCTTCCGTGTTGGGTTCAGCGTAGATGAGTTTGCGGTCACCTTTCCACCGCTGCCAATTCCGTTTTAATTTGTCGAGGTAGTCACGCTCGAATTTGCCATCTTCCCAACCGAACAACCGTTTGGGAGCCTTTGTATCTGTGTAGTTGTGCCAATTTTCAAACCGTAAGTCTGTGATCACCAATCGTCAAGGAGCACTTGGATTTTGTCTGTGGAACTTCTGAACCTCTTTCTTAGCATTAGTGAGGTTCTCTGCAGGTTCCCATGTAGATTCTTCCACTGGGTAGTTTTTCCACTTGACCAAATATTCTAGTCTGCCACCGTTCTGCCTGCTGACTCTGCTGTTCATGACCTCTTCAACCTTGTACTCATCGTCCTCAGATTCCTCTACCATTTGTGCCTCTTTTCGTTTGGCAACCTTCTCGATTTGATTGGGGAATTCTGGGATGGTGTATGGTTTTAAGAGTACTTCATTAAAGACATTGTAGATCTTCCAAGCTGCGGGAATCTTTAACCGGTATGCAGATGTGCCAACTTTCTCAACCACTTCCAAGGGTCCCATAAACTTGCCATCCAGCTTCTTAGTTGCTCGAAGCGTTGGCAAATTTTCTGTGCTGAGGTACACCTTGTGTTACGAGGTCGGTAGACCAGGTCGCACAACCAGAGGAACAAGGGAAGGAAAGAAGAAACTCTGTAGGACTGTCTACAACAGTGACTATCAAGAGCCTGGGGGTTCCCAGGCTCTAACTACTACTATATACCCCTCGCCTCATGGCCTCCTCATGTCCGCCTCCCCTTAACCACATGCCCTGCTAATGTAAGCTAGGGCGCTACCATGGGCGTCTGTCCATCCCGCATGTCACCCGTTATGACATGAAACCGTCGAATCGTAACATTACCCCCCCCTTTAAGGGTTCGGTTCCACACAAACCATGTCGGGGTCGTCATCCGGGAGAGCGTAGAGGGCTGCGCGATCGCCCTTCCATTTGCGCCATTTGCGCTCCAAGCATTCCCGGTAGTCACGTTCGAACTTGCTGTCTTCCCATCCAAAAAGTCGTTTTGGAACGTTCGCACTGGTGTGGTTTTGATACCTCTGGAATACGTCCCTGGGTAGCTGTTGAGAAGCAGGAGCATTAGGATGTTTCAGGTGAAATTCCTGAATTGCCTCTCCTGCGTTCTCCAAATTCTTGAGTGGTTCCCAGGTGGACTCTTCGACGGGAAATCCCTTCCACTTGACAAGGTATTGAATACCTCGACCTTGCACGCGACTGTCCAAAATTTCTTCCACTTCGTACTCCTCACCCTGTACCTTTGCTTCCTCCTCCGCTCTCTTTGCACTTAACTCCTCATCCTTCCGCTTTTGATCTGGAAAAGCCGGTTGTACATAAGGTTTCAACAGTATTTCGTTGAACACATTGTACACTTTCCATGACTTAGGAAGATCCAGTCGGTATGCGGCAGAACCAATTTTTTCTAATACCTTGTATGGTCCATAGAACTTGCCGTCAAGCTTCTTGGACGCCCGTACATGTGGAAGATGTTCCGCATTGACGTAGACCTTGTCACCGACCTGATACTCCCTAGCAGGACGTTTTCCCTTGTCGTACTGTTTGGCCATGTGTTCCGCCGCTTTCTCCAGATTTTCTGCTGCTATATCACACGCCTCTCGTGCGTTATCCATGAACTTCTCTACATCTGCCACCTTGGTGGTTAACGTCGGGTCGCTCCACTTCCTTGGGTGTTTTCCATTGTTCAAATAGAACGGGGTAAAACCTGTGGCCGAGTTTTCTCTGTCGTTATGACAAAACTGAGCGAGCGCCAAATGCTCACTCCAGTCATCCTGTTTGTCATTTGTGTACATTGCAAGAAACTCGCGCACTTCCTGGTTGACCTGTTCCATTTGTCATCGGTCTGTGGGTGATATGCTGTGGAAGGGTTTCCCTCAATATCCAACAACCGGAACAGTTCCTTCATGAACTGAGAAACGAATTGAGATCCTCTGTCGCTGATAACCTTCTGAGGTAACCCATGATCCCTGAACACGTTATCACAGAAAAGCCTGGCTACTCCTAATGATGTGATTGTGGAATTCGTTGGCAAGAAATATGCTTTCTTGGTAAAACGATCCACAACTACCATTATCATGTCAAAGCCTCGCGATTCCGGAAATGGTCCCATTAAATCCACAGACACGTCTTGCCACGGTTGACCAGGTACGCTATTGGGTCATAGTGGTGCTGCCCTCTTTGTCCTGTCCGGTTTGACAGTTTGGCATGTCCTACATCCTGTGACATATAGTTTGACGTCCCGAGCCATTCTTGGCCACCAATAGTTCCGTGTGATAACCTCCAACGTCTTGTCGATTCCATAATGTCCCCATTCGTGATGGATATTGAGAATAGATTCTCGCACCCTGCTGTTGGTTGGGACATAGATTCGACCTTTCCATGTCACGATCCCTCGTTCCAACTTGAAGTCGGGATCCTCATTCCTAAGTCCTTCCACTACTTGTGACTCCCATTGCCTTTTATTGATCTTGGCAATCTTCTCCTCCAACTCTGTCAACGCATCGTCGTCATCATAAAGATGAACGAAAAGATCCTCCTTAAGGAGAATGATGCCCTCGTTGTCAATCTCCTCCCCCTTATGGTCTGTCCTCCGGGACAGAAGGTCAGCCTTGCTATTGGATTTGCCAGAGCGATGCTTGATCACAAAATTGAACTCTTGCAAGTCCAAAATCCAACGCGCCTGCCGACGATTAATATTTTGCGGCTTCCGAAAGTACGTGAGATTCTGATGATCCGTTAAAACCTCAATCGGAACAGCCGTGCCCTTCAGGTAGTGAGCCCATTCGTAAAAGGCATGCATAACAGCCAACATTTCCTTATCGTAAATCTCATAGTTGCGCTCCGCAGGATTGAGAGATTTAGAAATGAAAGCCACGGGCTGCAACAGACCATCTGGCTGTTGCTGCGACAGGATGCCACCAATGGCGAAGTCAGATGCATCGGTCTCGACGCGGAATTGCCCCTTATCAGCTGGGATGGCCAACACAACCTCTTCGGCAATTCGTTGCTTGAGACCATCAAATGCCTGTTGTTGAGCAGGAGTCCACTGCCACTCGTTATTACCCGTGAGAAGGGTTAACGGTTTGGAGATAGAGGCAAAACCCTTCACAAAGCGCCGGTAGAAATTGACAAACCCAAGAAACTGTTGAACGTGTTTCTTGCAAGTAGGAACAGGCCAGTCCACAATGGCCTGGACCTTGGCTTTATCCATACTGATTGAATCATGGGAAATGATCAACCCCAAAAACTCAATGGTGGACTTGTCAAACCAGCACTTTTCCGGCTTCAACGACAGCTTGTGCTCTTGTAACTTTGCCAATATCCGATTGACATGAACTGTGTGGCTCTTTTGATCTTTAGAGAACACCAGAATGTCGTCCATGTAAATCACCACCCATCCCTCTGCAATTTCTTCTCGAAAGATATCGTTCATCATAGTCTGGAACGTTGCTGGGGAATTGGTGAGACCGAAGAACATGACCAATGGTTCGAAGAGACCCCTATTGGTCCGAAAGGCTGCTTTATGTTCATCACCATCCTTGATGCGAACATTATTATATCCCCACCGGATATCCATCTTCGAGAAGACTTTTGCATGAGACAGTTTGTCGACAAGCTCGGAGATGAGCGGTAATGGATACCGATTCTTAATGGTCATCTCATTGAGTTTGCGGTAATCCTGCACTGGTCGAAGTGAGCCATCCTTCTTTTTAACAAAGAAGAAGGGGGACGCCATTGCCGATTTGCTGGAGCAGATACGCCCTGTCTCCAAATTGTCCTTGAGAAACTTCTCGAGTTCCTCCTGTTCCACACGGCTTAGGGGATAGATCTTGCAATCTAACATCTTGGCACCAGGTACCAATTCAATTGCATGATCCCAGGGTCGGCATGGCGGTAGTTCATCAAAGGTCTGTTTCTCAAAGACCTTCCGGTAACCTAAGTAATGTTCAGGTACGACTTCCTCCAGGGTCCGGGTAATCTTATTTTCTGTGGCAATTTTGGTTGCCGTAGACTCATAAGCCCTGATCCATTCCGAGTCCACATCTTCCCTTTGTACCGCCAACAGCCGATCCCCTTCATCCCAATGCACGCCGCCTACTTCTTGCTCTTCCTCAGTGTCTTCGTCCTTGGGCTCCTGGGCTTTCGAATGTGGATAGCATGCGCCTGGACAACGACTGAATCGGAGTACGTTCTTACTCCAATCGACATCTGGATTGTGGAATTTTAACCAGTCGTGTCCTAGGAATAGGTCTGTCTTTCCAAGGTTCGAGACACCGAACTCCCACGTCTCTTCGTGCATGTTGATTTTTACTTTCAACTGCACCATTTCTGACAATCGCCCATCGACATTCTCTGAACCATCGGCATTGTAAACAGGAATCGGGTGGGGGAGTTTTCTCGTGTTGAGATTATTCCGCTTCACGAAATTCCTGTTAACGCACGAACCCGTACACCCCGAGTCCAACAAAGCCGATATCGTAACGGATTGTCCCGTTGTGACATCAGTAACCGTCATGGGTACGTTCAATTGTCTTTTCCCGGTTCCTACCACCTGCTTAGGTTTGTTCCTTAAGTGGTTCAAGTACCAGGCCACTTGTACTTCCGTCGCGCTATTCAGACTCTGTACCAGATCTTCCGTTACCTCTTCTGTCCTGGAGTCGTGGCTCCAGGATCGAAGAGATTGAAGGGCTTGACCAATGGGTTGTTCCCATATGCGTCTCACCATCCATGGAGTCTGCCAGGGCCTCAAGCGATCTTTTCCCATTGTAATGGGTTCATCCCTTAGTTTCGTTGTTCTTAGTTCGTAATCGATGCAATTTAACTTAGTAAAATCGATTGCATGACTATTATTACACATATTTGAACTAGAACTACAGGCCTTCCAGTCGGAATGGTTTCCGGTTGGCCGCTTCAAAAACCCAAGGCCTCGCTAATGGCCTTCTTGTCATCTTCAGTGGCATCGTCCAGCCACTCCTTCCAACCCATTTCTCTTACACGGGTTTTCCCCTTCCAATTCTTGGGCTTTTTGCAATCTCTGCTCATGTGCCCAGCTTCTCCGCAATTATAGCATATAATTGTGCGCCTTTTTCTATCTACATCCATGGCGTTGGGGTCCCTGGCGCTCGACGTTGTTGCTGCTGCTGGTGGTGGGCCTTGCGTTGCTCCACCAGTTCGAGTCGCAGGCGTTGGCGAAACCCTGTTATGGGTACCCTGCGTCCTCGCTGTCGATGCCTGGGGTTGGTGCGACCCTTGCCCTGGATTTACATTATAAAATTTCTTGGCATCCCGCCAAGCCTTATTCAATTCCATTGCCTTCGTGTACCACTTCTCTAAATCCCCCATAGTGGTCCCATCTCCCGGCGCTCCTGTCTCAACAATCCTCAGCCCCAGCTGCAGATGTAATCCTCTCCTGAATTGCGCAATGAGCGCAATCTCGTTATAGCCCGTGAGTTGAGCTAATCCTCTGAAATCCACAATGTAGTCTTCTACATTACGTTTTCCTTGCTGTAGACCCTGGATTTTGCGGATTGCGTCATCCTGGGTTTCGGTCATCAGGAAGAATTCCCTGGCTTCCGCGTCGAACTCCTGCCAGCTTGTAAAAGGTGGCTTGTGCGTGAATGCTGCTTGTTTGACGTTCTCTACTCCATCTAGTAATGACACTATTCCGTGTCGTTCTTGCGCTAGGGTGGTTCCTGCTCTCCAGGTTCCTAACACCTTCCGCTCTTCACGCTCCAACACATTTTCCAATATTTGCTGGAGCTTGACACCTGCCAGTTCCCTGCACGATTTGCTGATCTGCCCTGGATGCGTTGAAGGGACATTGTCACTTGTCGCGAAACCGTCCTTTGCTTGGTTAACTGGAAGTAGATTGCCATGCTTGTTAACCAATTGGCAATCAATTCTGGTTGTCCTTCATAATACTCGGGCATATCCAGCTTGACGGTGGGTGCAGTCTCTTCCCTCTGTGGACGGAACAGTGTTTCCGCTACTGTGCCTATCCCTTCCGCTAATGGTCGGATCCGGTTTCTACGGTCGCTATCCGAACGTCCTTCCCATGTGGCATTCTCTGCCGTTGTCCCAAATACTGCGATGTATGCAGTAACTATCATGAGAATCGCCGACACGAAGGCGTCGGTAACCATAAAGCCCACTCGACAGTGGTCAGGTCCGAACCATCTCCATATTTCGCGTGCTGGGGAGCCCCACTCTTCGTCTTTCTTGACGTGGTAGATTTGACGTCGTCGGTCATACGACACCGTTACCTGGATCTCCTCGTTCCGCATATCCTTTTCATAAAGGGATATTTCAACCCAAGATGGGTTTGCCTTCCATGTGAAACTGGACCAGTACTGTGGTTTAAATAACCACAGATAACAGTACCCTGGTATCTCTGGTGTTACGTTCAAATGTCCCCGTTGGGGAAGTGCGTAACCGTCCCATTGTTGCACTCGACTGACCCAATCTTCCACGTTAATCTCGTATTGGGGAACGTCATCCAGCCACCTTATGCTGAATTCGTGTTCACCCCACACCCGCTCTACTGGTGACCTTCATTGAATATTGACGTTGGTTACATCCTGTAATATTCTTCGAGGATACACTACCCGCTCTTCGGGTTCGGCACCTAGGCGCACCGTCCTCCATCCTGCACCCACACTCCAGTGAGTGAGTTCGTCGATATCCTTCCACGTGTACGTATCAAAGTCGTCAACCTCCTCAGGTTGCGCTAGTACCACGTGAAAGATTCCCTGCTCTGGTCCATCCTGTAGTTTGAACCATGTCGTCTCATCCCGCATTTCTATTTCCCAGGTGGAAATGTCGTATAACGTGGGGTATTTGGGCCATTCGAACTTGTCCCAAAATTCCCTCTTGAATAGTCGCAGGTAGCACCACCCACGGATCATATGCTTTGGGATCTTGACCGACATCCTCGCGGTTCGTTTCGTTTTTGCAAAATCCTCCTTGGTTTTTGCTGGACCAGGGAAGACCGTCTCCACTGTCTTCCTCCATTCCTTCGTACGAGTGCGCTGCTCCTTCAGCGACTCTTCTCCCATTTCCCGCAGGAACATGGTTAAACTGAGCCCAACGGTGCCGTCAAGCTCTCCTTCTCCTTCATACTCTTTTGGTGTCGGGGGCGGTGCCATATTGCGCGGCTTTGTCATTCTCAACGGGTCATACCATTGAACTCGCAAGTAATGCGCCGAGTTCTTTATGTTTCCGTTGAGAGCGTGAACCAGTCTGTTCATGGCTTTTTGTGACAAATGCCAATGACGGCCCACCAGTACCAAGTCTCGTTGCGTGCAATCGAATGCACGCCTAACGTAACTAGCCAAAACCTGGAAATCTAATTCGATTTCAAACACCAGGTTTTGCTCGTCGTCGAATCCCTGTCCTCCGACTTTCTTCAAGTTGATGAAAGTGGACTGGGACCACTTCGATTTCTCGTCACGGATCCACTTGTTGCACCTTTGCATGTGAACCCGATTATAGAGCGATTCCTCCTGATCGCCCAACTCAATGTACACACCCGGCATATTTTCTAACCGGTTGACCATTTCATCGTACTTAGCGTAGACTTGTTCGTACAATGCCACTGCTGATTTATGTTTATTATCCCAGCTCGCTTTTGGGATAAACCTGCCAACAAGCTCGTTGGCCATGTACTTGAAATTTGGAACCATCTTGGTTCCGCTCGGTGTCGTGACTGCCGGTGTCAAAGGCTTAACCTCCACCGCCTTCCTTTGCACAACCGGCCTGATCTGATGTGCCTTCTGCGCCCTTTCTTGAACACATGGAGCTTGCGCTTTTTCCCTTTCGAGATGCGCCGCCTCATCACATTCCTTGCGCTCCCTGAGTAACGCTTCCCACGCATCGGCTTGCTCGGCCCGAGCCACTCTGTCGGCCTCGGCAAGAAGACGGCATGTCTCCTCTGCCTCATGCCTACGGCGCTCCGTGGCCTTGTAAACGATCCACCGACACACGTGCATATTGTGGTTGGCGGGTACTGGCTGACGTGCCAGTCGTGCAAGTTGTCGCTGCTCGTAGGCTTGCCACCATGCATAGTTTGCGTTTTCACGAGCGCGCCACTCATCCTCAATGCGGCTCTCAATGAGCCCCTGTAATAAAAACTCCGTCTTGCTCAGATCCCACACCAATCTGACGCAAGGAGCATTCCTCTTCGTCCGCTGAGACGCCCTTACGGGGATGTCACCAGAGGGGTTTCCACCAGTTCTTGGGGTCAATATGGCACAATCGGCCTGCACCCCCGCAGAACTCTTCGATTTAATTCCACCATGTGACGCAGAGGGGTGGTGCCCGGGTCTTCGCTCTGATGTCCTCGTGCTCAGGGAACTAGCCCCGATACGTGATTGGTGTTCAGAGACTGTGCATCCTTGATACACGGCACCCCCCTGCGTTGTCTTCGGGTGTTTTCCCACCCTCTTCCGCTGCGCCAGCTGCCATCCCTCCTGACCCACTATCCCGGGACAAGATGGCACTCGCACTGAGCACAGTTTTGTAGCCTGAGATGCTACCTGTGTAAAAGAAACAGAAATGGAACTCATACCAGTTCCAGATACGGATGCGCTCTGTTGAGCAACTTGAGAGTGTGCTGCGTCGACGACACCTTGAGTAGATGCGCTGTTAGCGCCTGAGATCTGAGTTGCCTGTAACGCTGGCATAGCGGTTGGTTGTCGCAGTTGGTAGACGATACCTACGCGAGGTGGTCTTGCAGGCTCTTGATTATGTTACGAGGTCGGTAGACCAGGTCGCACAACCAGAGGAACAAGGGAAGGAAAGAAGAAACTCTGTAGGACTGTCTACAACAGTGACTATCAAGAGCCTGGGGGTTCCCAGGCTCTAACTACTACTATATACCCCTCGCCTCATGGCCTCCTCATGTCCGCCTCCCCTTAACCACATGCCCTGCTAATGTAAGCTAGGGCGCTACCATGGGCGTCTGTCCATCCCGCATGTCACCCGTTATGACATGAAACCGTCGAATCATAACAGAAAACACCAGAATATCATCCATATAAATGACGACCCATCCTTCCGCAATTTCCTGCTGGAAGATATCGTTCATCATTGTTTGAAATGTTGCTGGAGAGTTGCAAAGGCCGAAAAACATAACTAAAGGTTCAAATAGACCCCGATGAGTTTTAAAAGCCGCTTTCCACTCATCTCCCTCTTTAATCCTAATGTTATTATAGCCCCATCGAATATCCATTTTGGAGAAAACCTTGGCTTTTGACAGTCGATCAATCAATTCTCCGATCAATGGTAATGGATATCGGTTTTTCCTTGTGATGTCATTCAATTTCCTATAGTCTTGCACTGGTCTCAATTTACCATCCTTCTTTTTAACAAAGAAGAACGGTGATGCCTGCTCAGAGGTGCTTGGTCTAATTCATCCAGACTTCAAGTTTTCTTCTAAGAACTCATCCAACTGTTCCCGTTCTTCTTTATTCAACGGGTACACTTTACAGTCGGTCAGCTGTCCTCCTGGAATAAACTTGATGGCATGATCCCATGGCCGTCTTGGTGGTAATTCATCGAAAGTTTCCTGCTCAAACACTTTTCTGTATTTGAGATAATGTTCTGGTACCGTCTCTTCCAATGATCGCTTTTTACTAGCCAACGCCTCTTTTGCTGCAATGTCAGTTGAGAGAGGTCGCAACTTCAACTCCTCTGGTCCTATATGTACAGCAAGTAGGCGTTCCCCATCCTCCAAGGATTCGGTTTCGTCTACCTCCTCCTCAGGTTCGTTTACACTGTATCAGGAACCCCCCGGCGTGATGCCTAGGAGCCCCAACAGAGAACTGAGGAGAGGAGAGGAGAGGAGGGAATAAACCCGAGAGAACTCGACTGAGAACTCTGGGGGCTGGATTGCACTCTTTATATACTACGACAGGTGGTCTGTGCACTACCCTAAGCCCTACTCTAAATATAGTATGGTATGAGTAAGACAACTGCGCATGTAGTAATAGTCATCAGTCATCAGCGCCGAGCTCCGGTATCTTATCTACGGCTTTATCTAAGCGCCAAGCGATAGGCGCTTGCTTAGTCAGCATATGTTTATATAATATGAAGAAAATAAATAATAAAAGTAAAATGACTTAGTGAAAAGGCCGAAGCTTTTCAGTCGGTCATGACAGTACCCCCTTTTTAGGATTTGACTTCCAGACAAATTTAAACTTCATCATCATCTTTCAGCGCATCGCGCTCTATCACGGATGATTCTTCTATTTCCTCGATAATGGGGGAGAGTGGGCGGGATGGTGGGGTGAAGTCTTTAATCGTTTCAGCGCGAGACGCTATATCATGCGATTGACGTAGGCACATGTTGCATTGACATGGCCCTTCCACATCTCCTGGCTCTATAAGGGTATCTAGACCCTTCTTTCCTTTCCATTTTTGCCAGTTTTGCTCCCATTTTGCAGCTGGTGCTACTGCATTAACATCGATTTTTGACACTATTTTGTCCGAGGTTTGTGTGAAGTTTTCATAAGGTCTGAAAGTTAATCCATTAAAGGTTGCTCTGTCAAGCCTTCTGATAGCTCCGGGGTTTCTATCGTAAAAGTTTTTTCTTTTTCTTTTTGCGTTTTGTAGATTGTCCAATGGTTCCCAGGAGTTATGCTCAGCAGTGTATCCTTTCCACTTGACTAAGTACTCCATTTTGTTTCTTTTTAGTCGTACGTCGATTATTTCTTCTACTTCGTATTCTTTTTCACCGTCTATCTCTATTGGCGGTGGGGGTTGTGCCTTTTGTCCTTTCATTGGTCGTTTCCAAGGGCGGATTCGTGAGACATTTACCACGGGGTGTATCTGTTGCGAGAAGGGTAGGTCCAGCTCCACTGCATTTGGTGACACTATCTTCTTGATTGGGTATGGCCCAATCCATCTTTCCACCAATTTCCTAGTTGGTCGGCCTGTCAGCCTTAAGTCTTTGGTTGACAGCCACACTTTATCTCCAACTTTGTATTCTGGTGCATCTGATCTGTGTCTATCTGCGTATAGCTTCATATCACCTTGTGATTTTAACAAAGCTGCCTGAGTTTCCTCGTGGATTTCTTTCATTTTCTGAGCAAAATCTGATGCAGCCGGGTGACTTCCCTCCCTTCTTGGCTCAATTCCCATCCTGGGGTGTTTGCCATAATTGACAAAGAATGGAGTCTGTTTGGTGGATGCCTGAATTTTGTTGTTGTAGCTAAATTCAGCGATAGCTAACCATCCAGACCACGTTTCTTGTCTATGATCTACGAAAATCCTCAGGTACTGTTCTAAGTCCTGATTCATTCGTTCTGTTTGTCCATCCGTTTGTGGATGGAATGCTGTGGACAAATCTGTGCTAATGCCCAACATTTGGTTCAGTTCCTTCGTCATTTGTGCAGCGAACTGTGGTCTGCGATCTGAGATTATAGATTCAGGGAGTCCATGAAGTTTCCAAACATGGTCCCTAAATAATGTGGCTAACCCCTGCGCCGATGTTTCTTCTGATGTGGGAATGAAGTGCGCCATTTTTGACATTCTATCACAGACTACCAGAATCGCATTATGACCATGTGATTCCGGCAATTTTGTGATGAAGTCAGCGGAAATATGTGTCCAGGGCTTTACTGGTGCAGAATTTGGCATCAACTTTCCAGCAGGCGGCTCTGGGAAATTCTTATTTCGCTGGCACTTGTCACATCCACTAACATATTTTTTAATAAACCTGGTGATTCCAGGCCACCAGTAATTTCTTGTGACGAGTTCAATCGTCTTCCACTGTCCTCCATGTCCTGCAATAGGCGTGTCGTGATGTAAGCGGACTATTTCCATCCGCAGCTTCTCATCTTTTGGTACATAGACTTTTCCTTGCCAGAGGATTAGTCCCTGCTCCATCTCCCATTCTCGAGCATTTAGTGTTTTAACACCAGCCTTTTTCATTGCTTCTACCGCTTTTACTACTGCTTCGTCACGTGCTTCCGAATGTCGAATTTTGTTTAGTAATTCTTTTTCTGAGCTATGAATAAAGACGTGTCCATGGCGTAGTGCAGCGATTTTGAAAAAGTCTGGTTTGAGGAGCGTGACGTCTTTGTTGTTGTCATCCACCCCCTTTTTATGGTCTGGCCTCCTGGACAGAGAATCGGCCTTTCCCATAGTAACACCAGCTTTATGATGCAATACGAAATTAAACCTGCTGGGGTACAAAGCCCATCTGGCTTGCCTGCGATTTAACTTCTTTGCACTCATAAAGTACTCAAGATTTTTGTGATCAGTCCATATCTCGAACTGTTCACGTGCTCCTTCTAGGTAATGACGCCAAGTTTCCAGGCACCGCATGATGCCTAGCATTTCCTTATCATGGACGTCATAATTGCGCTCGGTATCATTGAGCGACTTTGACAGGTAGGCCACGGGCCTCCACTTGTCATCCTTGCAGAGCATAGATAAGACGCCACCCGTAGCGTAATCCAATGCATCTGACTCCACTCTGAACTTCCTATCGGAATCCGGGGCAACTAATAAAGGTTGCTCCGTGAATATCTTTTTTAGGCTTTGGAAAGCCTTTTCTTGGACCTCCGTCCATTCCCATGTTTTCTCTTTTCTGACCAGGTCATGTAGTGGCCGTGCGATTTTAGCGAAGTCCTGAACAAAGCGCCTATAGTAATTGGCTAGACCTAGGAACCTTTGTACGTCTTTGACACAAGAAGGGGTGGGCCAGCTAATAATAGCTTCGACCTTCTTTGTATCCATTTGAATTCCCTTGGGTCCTAGAACAACGCCCAAGAATTCAACTTCTTCCACACACCACACGCATTTTTCTGGTTTTACATACAGATCATTTTCTTCTAATCGTTGCAAGACTTGTTGTACGATTGCGTCATGCTCCTCTTTGTTTTAGTAAAGATGAGTATGTCATCAATGTACACAATGACTTTTCCTGCGTTGATCATATCACGGAAAATGTCATTCATCATTGCTTGGAAGGTGGCCGGCGAATTAGTTAGCCCAAAAAACATTACTACTGGTTCAAAGGAACCCTCGGGAGTAGTAAATGCTGCTTTCCATTCGTCGCCTTCCTTGATCCGTACATTATTATATCCCCACCTAAGATCTAACTTGGTGAAGTACTTGGCACTGCCTGCTCGATCTACGAGCTCCGATATAAGTGGTAGTGGGTAGTTATTTTTAACTGTCCACTCGTTCAGGTATCGGTAGTCCTGAACCATTCGCTTCTTCCCATCTTTCTTGCTTACAAAGAAGACGGGTGACGTTTGTGGGGATTTTGAGGGTCGGATATACCCTTTGGCTAATTGATCATCCACAAAGTTCCGTACCTCCTGTAGCTCGTCTGGGGATAGGGGGTAGACCTTTCCCTTCCGGGGTTGGTAGCCTGGTTTGGTATCAATTGCATGATCCCAAGGCTTCCTAGCCGGCATACGCTCTGATGCTCCTTTCTCGAAGATTTTGAGGTATTGATGGTATTGTTTAGGTACCATCTTTTTAGCCGTGAGTTTTGCCAACTCTCGCACATGTCTCATTGATCCGGCCTTTGATCCGGCGGATGATGGGAACACGGGTAAGAATGGGTATTTATCCCCATACTTGTATTGACCCGGGTGTTTCATTTGTTCCATGTACGTGAGGTGCTTTTCACCTTCCTCTTTTTCTTCGAGCCAATGCACGAAGTCTAATTCTTTCTCTTGTTCCCATAGATATTCCAGAACACGCCAGTGTTCCGCTGATCGGACCTTCTGCTCCCGTTTCTTGGTCCACTCCCTTTCCCTATGTCCACAGCTCCGCGGACAACATGTCAATTTGACTTGGCCAGTTTCCCAATTAATTTCTGGATTGTGCTTTCGTAACCATGTAGATCCGATGATTACGTTGGTTTTTCCCAACTCGCATATTTCAAAGGTTGCTCGTTCCTTGTGCCCTTGATAAGATAAAAGAAGATCAACCTCGTGGGTGATCATTCCTCCTTCATTGTTGGTTCCATCCACATTCTGGTCTTGAATGGGACGTTCCAAGGGTATGAGTTTAAAGCCCATCCTTCTAGCATATGCAGCATGCATGAACAATCCTGTTGCCCCTGAATCGAGCAACGCGGTTTGCTGAGTTTGCTCATGGGTGTCCAACCTTTCCAACCCGATCTCCATTAAGATCTCGTCCTTCCGTCCTATTGACCTAACTAAAAATTCCTTTTCTCCCTTTTTCAACACCCTTTTCGGATAAGCAGTTTCAGCGCTAGGCGCTATATCATGCCGCTTTCCGTTTAAGTCTTTTTGTCCCTTTGTAGATACTCGTACTACTGTATTCGGTACTGAGGAATTAAGCACATGTTTTTCCGCCCTGCCGCGCTCCTTGGGAGTGACACTTTCAGCGCCGTGCGCTATATCAAGGTGTTTCACCTGGGAGTTCGCCTCTTGCGGGGACGTCCCAGAAGTCCTTGAGACTTCCGAGATGGTCCTTGCATCAACCCGGTCAGCGCTGAGCGCTATATCAAGGGGTTGTGCACTATCTACCAATTTATCTAGTACACTGTATCTATTACGAGAGTCCAGTATGGGACCTACTGACTCTCTTCCTCTTTTAAATTCTCTTCTCCCTTCTTGAAGTACTCCTTCATTTCGTCAAACGTCATTGTGCGAATATCGAGTCCTGATCTGCAGTTTCTGGAAATATGTCCGATCTTGCCACATTTGTAACAACGGAGTGGTGGTCTTTGGTTTTGATCGACGTCCATTGCGTTAGGGTCCGGCCGATTTGCCGTACTACTTGAACTCGCGGAGGCTCCAGCTCCCAATCGTCCCTGACTCACTGATCCCGATCCGAATTTCCATCGGGGTTTAGGCTGGGCAGGGGCTACCGGCTTCGCCGTATCCGGGCCTTTGGATGCTCCTTCACTCCTATTGGCAGAGTTACTGGTCCGTGAGGAGTAGTACTTCTCCTCGGCTTTTGCCTGTCTCCACTGGCGATCTAATCTTACTGCTTTCTGGTACCATCCTTCTATGGTCTCAGGTACTTCATCGGCCTCCATTATTCTTTTACGGAGTCCAGTATTCAAACTTCGTTTGAACTCTTCGATAAGAGCTCTTCCCAGGTATCCGGTGCCTCGTGATACCTTTTTAAACTTTTGCACGTGTTCCTCACACGTACTGGACCCTTGTGTCATGGTCCGCATCTCTGAGATCTTTGATGATTGCTCATCAGTGTCACCAAAATCTCTTCTGATCTGCCTGAACAATTGTTCCGCCGTTTGCGGAATTCCTTCTTCATCATTGGCCATCTGCTCCAACAGATTGTCCTTCCAATCTGCGGCAAAGCCTTCCGTCATGTACGATATGATCAACAAGATCCGTTCTTCCTCATCGGATTCCGGCATCTTCAAT
Source organism: Amanita rimosa (assembly GCA_023014395.1). Lineage (NCBI taxonomy): Eukaryota > Fungi > Basidiomycota > Agaricomycetes > Agaricales > Amanitaceae > Amanita > Amanita rimosa. Next base: position 181,480 of record JAEBUO010000051.1, read on the forward strand.
TGAATGTACAACCTGCATGCGTTTATGAAATTTGTCACTTCAGACATCTTTCCTGAAAAAACCGGGGGTTTGGCTACATCTATCCTAGATGCTCCGCCATTTCCGGTTCCGGGAATATTGAATACCGTCCCTGGCGGTATGTTAACGATATTGGCGGGGGGAGGAGGGTGTTCTGCTGCGGCCGCGGCGGCCTGTGCAGCGTTTGCTTGCAGCTGTGTCAGCTGGTTCTGGAGGGCTTGGATGGTCGCGGCTTGCGCGTTGAGGAGGTTCAGCAATTCTGCTGATGTCATTTCTTGGGGCGCCGCCATACTGTGATAGTTTGGCGGTGGCGATGTAGGTGATGGTGTAAGCGGGGGTGGTGGTGATGAAAACGGTGGTGCGGGTTCTCCGATGAAATCTGCATCGGAGTTGAATAGTAGGTTTGGATTTAATGTGGCTGGATTTGGTACTAGTATAGGAAACGGTGCTGCTTCCCACTGATGTGGTTCCTCTGTGATAGAGTTGGTAGAGTGTGATGATGATGATGATGATGATGATGATTCTCCTTCAGAGGAACTAAAACCCGCGTCGTTTGGATCAAGATCGCCAGTGACAGCGTCCCAAAAAGTATCGTTATTTGTATCTCCTATTTTGTACTTGTATGTAAGTGAGGGAGGTCTTGGCCTGTCACTTGCTTGGGGACGTATGTACGAAACGTGCACTCAGGGTCTACAACCACCCCCGCAGTGCTACAATTTATGATACTGACTACTGGTTTTATTTTAATTTGAAAGGTCTATCTAATCAGGGTCCAAACGGTTGTCCTGATACCACTACACCGTACGGGTGCGGGTCTTTCTCAGAGGCGCATGACCAAGCAGCGGCTACCTCCAAGGGGTACGGAAAAAAGGTAGATACATAAACTAATAATATAGCCTTCAGAGGCCTAGACCAGGGCAATTTAACGCGCTAGGGGGCTGGTGAGGCTGGTCCCTAGATACGTGTCACGTATCGTGTGACAAATCCGGCACTGGTTTCCTGTGCACAGGTGACCCTATCTACCGGGTTAGGTACTTCGGTTTGCGTAGACCGGGAACGTAATGCCAAGTTAGTCGAGGGCCACGAGGCAGGGCCACTGGTGCGCAGTTTTGAACGGTGTCTGGCAACCGGTACCGCAATTTTATAGTCGGCGTACGACTGTATCAATCCCCCAGTTCTCGTCCACTTAACCCTGTGGTCCGGGTATAACAAGCGTTGGGGCTGCTAGAGAAGTAGTCGAGTTCTACTATCAGGAACCCCCCGGCGTGACGCCTAGGAGCCCCAACAGAGAACTGAGGAGAGGAGAGGAGAGGAGGGAATAAACCCGAGAGAACTCGACTGAGGACTCTGGGTGCTGAATTGCACTCTTTATATACTACGACAGGTGGTCTGTGCACTTACCCTAAGCCCTACTCTAAATATAGTATGGTATGAGTAAGACAACTGCGCATGTAGTAATGGTAGTGAGTCATCAGTGCCAAGCTCCGGTATCTTATCTACGGCTCTATCTAAGCGCCAAGCGATAGGCGCCTGCTTAGTCAGCATATGTTTATATAATATGAAGAAAATAAATAATAAAAGTAAAATGACTTAGTGAAAAAGCCGAAGCTTTTCAGTCGGTCATGACACCTGTGCCGCTGTAGCACCCGGGGGAGCCGGTTGTTCCATGTCTTCTGCCCAGACCGTTCGCCATCCAGTCATAGCATTGTATAAATGTGCCATCATATCGGCGGTAAACCGGAATGCTCCCAGCCATTTATTTCCTGATCTTTTTCGTTCCAGAAAGAACATGTATCTCCAAGCTTGAAGCCCATCCATACAAGGTTCTATATGATAACAATTATCAACCCCTTGAGTGGGTCTGATGGTGATTCGTGCTCTGGTGTTTCTCAATCTGGGATCCCATGACACCAATTCGAATATCTGAGGATAGGCGGGCCAATTGTATTGGTTCCAATACTGCACTTTGATCATACTGAGATAACAATATCCGGGGACCTCAGGATGAATTGAGAAGTTGCCGTATCAATGATGAACTTCGACTGCCCCTTCTATATTTCCATTTAGAGCATGCATCAATCGATTTCGTTGCTTGGCGGTTAAAACTAGACCGTCATGTTTCAATGTATAGGTGTTGAAACTGATCAATAGTAGTTTAATATTTGATGGCGTATTGAACAATGCTTCTCGTATGGCCGATCCTGGTTCCAACTGATTTAAAACATCCTCCAGGGTTTTCTTTTCCTTAGCTATCTGCTGTTCAAGTTCCTTGAACCTGCGCTTTTGTATTAACTGTTCGTGGCGTATTTTTAGCAATTCTTGCCACACATCCTCTTGTTCCTTGATGGCTGCTTCCTCGGCGCGCCATGCCGCTAATTTCTCTTGACGTTTCATTTCCTTTTGAAGACGTCTCTGTTCCTTCTGCCAGCGCTGCCAAGCCCTGACATGTGCATCGCGAGGTTGGTTGTCGGTCCGAACCTCCTTGGTTACTGTAGCGGGTAATTTCTTTGCTGCGCACCCCTGCGCCCATCCGATCGAGAAGATGATCCTGATTTCTTCAAGGGTCATGCCGACCCTTGGCAATATGTAATTGAACAGCCCTGCCATTCCGATTGTTTTTGATCTTTTTAGATCCACGATTCCGATGACGCCTCAAGTAGAGGGATGTTGCCTCTTCTTCCGTAAACGTACTTCCTAATACATTCACTGTCCGATGCGGTCAATAACGCACCCGCACTTGAATGTTCGATTTAATTCCTTCAATTGACCCAGATGTGTGGTGCCCGGGTCTTCACTGAGATGTCCTCGTGCTCAGATCAAATAGATCCGATACATAATTGGTATTCTCAGACTGTATCTCCTTGATACACAACACACAAATGGATTGTCTTCGAGGGTTCCGCCCCCTTTTCCGCAATACTAGTGCTGGTGCCTGTAAGACCCTGCCCGGTCGACTACAGCACGCTCCAAGCTCTTGTCTAGTATTGTTTTGTTGTCAGTAGCCACTTGGCCGTAGTCACCTTATAACGATAAGATGAGGCTATCTGCTGTCGATGTCGGTGTCACCTAGACTCCTCGAGGCTGTCTGTAGACACATGCTGCAACGTGTACAGAGTCAGACGGTTTACTGAAACGAAACTCTCCTTGCCACTGTCCATGACGATGAGCAAGACTTGCTCCGCGCTGTGACCAACGACGAAGGGTGTGATGTAGAAGACTCTAGATTATGTTAGGACTAATCCTTATACACAATCACAAGCTTCCGAGAAGAAATAGATATAGAGACGAAGCTAAAGACACAATAGTCTGTGACCTACAAGGAGGAAACAATCTAGAGTCTTAAGGACTCCTACCTACAGATGCACTCCTTATATACCTGAGCCGTTGGTCTGTGCGCACAGTCTGTGCAGCCGCTAAGGCTATGCACGCACAGCAACAAGACCCAGACCCATCTCCCAGACCTATCCGGACTTACCCAGACTCTCGGTCCCTTCCTGCGAACGCCGTTTCACCCAATATCCCCTAATAGCCCTGATCATATAGCCACCCTGGGTTATATAATCCTCCTGCCATATCTGGATAGGGGTCCCGCGCCGTATGCTAGCGTCTTGTTATACGTCCGTAGGCCTTTGAATAAAATAGAAAAAAATGACGAAAAAGTCCATGTCGTAACATGTACCTGCACATCCAAGACTCAGGGGAAAGCCATCAACAAAGCATGAACCTCGGTCCCTGGGATGAGGAGCAGGGGAGGGGGAGGAGTGGACGCGGGAGGAGAACAGCCAGGGGCATGAATGGAATGGGCAACCCCCAGGTCATCTTGACGGGACAGGGGCCAGGAAAACACTGGAGAGGCCGTGCGTGGTGGAGGGGGAGGGAGGCTCAACACAGCTTGATCCAATGCCTTGAGGGCGTGTGAGGCATGATCCAAAAACGAGGTGGAAGCGTGTGTGCAGGACGGAGAGGACTGCATGGCTTGACATGTGGCACACCACCCCATGTGTGGGCAGGCCTCACAGAATTGTATACGTGTACAGCACGGGCACGGGTGCCGCAGGAACTTGTCGGCCACCTCCACAACGGTGGTGACAGGGATGCCAGAGAGAGGCCCATAGGATTGATAGGACACAAGGGATGCAAAGCAAGGAAGAAGAGGCAGAGAGGAGGAGGATGGGGAAGGAGAAGCCATGGCCACAAACAGGGCCCAGAGAAAAAGAGGATCACGAGGGACAGGAAGGCTTAGCAGAGCAGAGGCTCGACGCGGTGAAAGAGGAGAGATACTTCACAAGCAGCTGCACCAGAAGGCAACAGACACTGAGCTCAAACACTGCCAACTCGTGGGAAAAACCAGAGATGGTGGTGGTAGGAGGTCAAGAAGTGATGTATGTTGAGAAACATGACATTCAGCTATACGACCTTGTTCATGTTTGGCGCTAAGCTTTCGGATAATCCTCCTTCGTCAGCAGTGGGTTAGAAAGTTCCGAATGAACATAGTTGATGTCTTTGTTTGCTTGCTCTCTTGCAAAGATAGTCGTCTGAGATATTCCTCTATACCATCTATCAGCATTGTGGAAATTGCTTTGAGTAAATCACCTACTTTTTCGGAGACACAGACGCTCGGCATGTTACGCATATACTAGGTCTGTTAAAAGATACATTCATGTATCATTCGGATGACCCACTTCAACGATTACCAACTTATACAACTCTTACCGTTCTGCATTTGTTACGATTCTTTCTAACCCTTCCAACTTTATCTTTATCTACTTTGACGGCCTGCTTCCTCCTCCTCCAACGTCCTGAGTTGGCCATAAAAGGTGGTGTTCCAATATTACATAGAATGCCGCACAGCAGCTCTGATGACTTGAAGAAAGAATGCGGGTGAATCATCAGAATGTTGGGCGAGTTCTGAAGAGACGGCACACATGGGACTTTTTGGCAAGTTTAATTCAAAGTTCGTATGAGATCACTCATTACAAAGCAGGATACTTGAGGTATGTTCGGCGCCCCTTTCTGGTGCAACTGTGTACTAACGCCATTGTGTGATTAGGTTCTGGCTAATGTTACATACAATGCACATGCCACACGATCCTTGATCTTAAGCATATTTTGTGGGAGAGGGCCAGTGCTACAATAATTGTGTATATATGAGCAACGCGAGTACTTGTAGGGAACGAGTACAGGGATGTTGGACTCTTGGCCAGGCATACTGAACGGAATAGCCAATATACGATGAGGGCATGAATGTAGTTGATGGAACGTGAGAGACCAATTCTTCTATCATGATATTTGCCAATTTGGAAGGTTTCTGCGCCTCTACGGGTTTGCCGAATAAAGAGATAATAAAGAGAGCTTCTCAACTGTCGAGCCCGATCGGCAAAAGCTGCAGGTTTCCCGGCGTAGGACACTTCGTCTGGTGCTGAATCGCCATCGAGGCAGGAGATCTGGGACCATGTTTGACATCCTTGTCAAGATAACTGGCTTGCCAGAGAAAAAATATACTGTGAAGGTTCCACCCTTCAGGACCAGGTCATGTAGAGCATGGCGGAATTACCAACAGTTCAGATCGTCCATGGTGGCCATACAAGCTGGGCGATGGCAGTTTCAAACCCATCAAAAGTCTTAAAAGTGCGCGTCAGGGCATGCGTACAGAGAAGTACTTTTGGCATCCTTGGAGAGGGCTTGTCAATATGCTTACGCCACCTTTGGTTAACGGAGAGTTGTGTGCTGGGCTCCGACTCGGATATGCGTCTAAGTTACAAGAGCTGCAGAGCTTACATCTTCGCGGTGATGCTTATTGGATCTTCCAGCATTACTACCACAAATCATGCTCAAGACAGATGAGAGCGTCTTCAAGCAATATCCGTTACGACATGTTTGTGTGAATTGAGCATTATCATGTTATATCTAGCTCCGAGCTGCCAAGTGGACTGTTTGTTTGTCTTTCTATTCCGACGCAGCTCCGAGCAGCTGCAGCACGAAAGCAAAGGGAGCTAAGCGGCCCAGAAGCACATCAACTAAGACGCGTTTTGTACAACTACGGCTTTTCAGTAAGGTCCACTGTCTACTCGCCAGCAACGACTGATAATAGCGAATTGGCGCCACTAACAGCTACTTTTTATCAGAGAGTATGGGGAGCGCGACTAGAGCACATTTCGTTCGTTCTTTCAGACGTCTTGTCAGGAAGCACGGCCAGAGTGTAGGGAGTGCATCCAGAGCGGTAAGAGGGCAGCCGTCGTGTTGTGGTTGGGCATTACGGGCAGAGTAGCCACGGTGGGTGGTGGGTGTGACATGTGATCATGTGGTCCGTGACTGAAGGGAGTCATACACCATCCCAGAGTTATTTTTTTTTTTTTTTTTGCGCATAAGAATGTATTGGTATGGGGTACGGGAAGACAGTAAGTAACTATGGGTACTACATGAGAGCGACGCGCTGTGAGTCGCGTGTGATAAGCAAAGGGTGGCGAGATGACGTGTAGGCTGCGGGACGAGAAACGGCGCAACTAGTCCGGGAAAAGAGCCACATGACGGTGGCGCGTACGAGGACGGTATGTAAAGGGGACGAGACTATCAAAGGTAGCAGCGCGCGGGTGATCTTTAAGGAAGGCAATGAGGCCGACGTAGTTATTGTCGCGCCGGAGAAAAGAGCTAAAAGTATTAAAAGGGGGTGGATATGAGAGACACTCACATATGATGTGGGAACGGGTCAGAGGGCGACGCTGAGGGCAGTCGATACAGTGGATAGGTGCTTGCGGGAAGAATCTGCGCCTGTATTCGGCGGATGGCATGTGACCTGTAACGAAGCGGACGAAGCGAGAGAACAGGGCTGGGGAATCGTCGCACTTGGAGATGAAGCGGAGCTTGGACTTGGTCATAGTAGGTTTGAGCGGGCCACGCCCGGCATTGAGGCGCACGAGATTCTTGCCGCGGGTCGTCTGCGATAACCACGCCAGTCGCCAATGGAGTCCCGCTGTGCGGCGGAAACGGGAAGCCGCTGATACGCGGGAGGTGAAGGCAGGGACTTGGGGCCCTTGGAAGTCCGAGACCAAGCGGTCTGCAGCCTCGTTTTCCGGTATGCCCACATGACTGGGGCACCATGAAATGGTGAGGGCGTTGTCAGTATGGGAGGTGAGCCAGGCACGCAGCAAGAGGCATGCACGCAGATGGACGTGTTGACCGTCTACCACATCAGTGTTGAATATGCCCCGCGCGGCGGACTCGTTATCAACGAGCAGAACGACGGGGCCCTGTAGAGGGGTCTCTAAGACGTGGCGGAAAGCCATTTCGATGGCCTGGGCTTCGGCGCTGTAGGAGGAAGTCGCCGGAACGTGGCGGGCAGAACTGGCAGTGGCAGAGACAAAGCCGCTGGTGGCGACGCCGTCCCGTAAGGAGCCATCCGTAGACAGAAGATGTATAAGGGGATCCTGACGCCAGGCGGCGACCGTTGATCGGAAGTGTTGGAGCCAGGGCTCGAAAAGATCTTTGGCGGCCTTTGGAGGGTGGTCAAAGTGGGCGAACGTGACGCGATGGGCGAATATGTCCAAGAGACGGGAGCCACGAAGATTTTCGTCATTATTCGTGACAAAAGGCTCTTCCACGGAGGCAGCGATGTCTAGCAGGGGCAAGAGAGGATTCGTAGGCAAGCGCGTGTTGAGGAGCGGGTGCCGTGAACGAGCTCTGGCGTGGACGGGGAGAGCAGGCTGGCGAGCGAGGGCCTGAAGGGCGTGGCGATGATCTAGGGCCGCGATGCGGAGACCGCAGCGTCGCAAGAGAAGATCACAGTATATACGCACCGGGGGGGTACCCGTGAGGAATTCGAGGGCGCCAGCTGGAGTGGTCGAGAAGGCACCACTGGCCCAGATCAGGGCCTGACGCTGAGCAGTGATGATAGGCTTGAGCAAGTGTTTGACACCCCGGCCTTCGAGTCGGTACCAAAGGGCCAGGCCGTAGGACAGTATGGGCCAGAGGCATGAGCGCACCAGAAGAAGTCGACGTGAGATGGGTAACCCTCTGACCGCGTTGCCAATCATACGCAAGGCCCTAATAGTGGAGATAGCTTTATTAGCATAGAATTGTACGTGAAATTTAAAAGAAAGGAAAGGATCAAAGAAAAAACCTAAATATCGCCACTTCACGGAGGGCGTCACAATAAAAGTAGAGGAGTCCGGATTCGTTAAGGTGATGGGAGCAGTAGTGCAAAGGGGGACGAGGTCGTGGTCAAGGGAGCGGACGACTTTGGAAACTGGAAAAGGGCGGGCCCGGCCAGCAGTGGGACCTGGAGCGGCGGGAAGAGGAAGGCGCCGTTTGAAGGGGACAAAGTGAATAAGTTCCGTTTTTGCTGGTTCGAGGGTGAGGCCCATGGCAGCCATGACGCGCGCAAAAGATGTGTACATGCCCGCCAGGGCGGCCAAATTGCTGTGGAAGTCTGCGCCAGACCGGCAAAGGACGGAGTCGTCGACAAAGTTTAGGACCGCGGAATGGGACGTGGGCTGAAAAGCAAAATGTGTTCTCAGAGGAAGAGCAGTATACAGAGCCGATACGATAGGGGATTCGCAAGCCCCCTGGGGGGCGCCTAAGCCGGCCGTCATAGGGTCCGAGAGGGCAGCGCCCCACCGAAAATGCGTAAACCTGTCGTCATAATAGTGGTCTAGGAAAGAGACAAGGGAAGCAGGAAAGCCCTGTTTAGTAAGGACAACTAATAGGACGGCCTTCTGAATGGACGGGAAGAATTGCGCGACGTCGACAGCAAGGCAAGAGGTGAATTTGCCCGCATCTCGGGCTTGATGAATCCAATTCGTGAGGAAGAGGCCAGCGTCGAGCGTGGAGCGTTGACGGAGGCCGCCAAATTGCAGCGGGTGGAGGAGGTCGTGGCGAGACGCGTCACACTGCAGTCTGGTAGCGACCATCTTCATAAACAGTTTGCCGAGGCAATTCAGAAGGGCAATTGGGCGGTAGTTCTTCATGAGGCCATAATCAGTGCGGCCGGGTTTTGGGAGGATGACTGTGTGGCTGATCTTAAATTGGCGCGGCCATTCGCCCGTCGAGAACGAGCAGTTGAACAGGGCGGTTAGCTGTCTAAGGAACGCAGGGTGGGAACACAAACGCTTAATAAGGCGCCAGCCAACATGGTCAGGGCCAGGGGCTGAGGTGTTGACCGTCTTGCGTAAGGCGTCCAGACACTCATGAGGTGAAAAGGGGGCCCATTCCCGAGCAGGCAGCGACGGCAGAGAGTGGACGAAGGCCCAGTCAACCGGGCGAAGCAATTGTTGGCCAACAAACTGTAGGTGAGCTGCCTGCCACAGGTCGGCAGTAGAGGTGGCCGCCGTGCCATCCGGCCTACGTATGCGGGGATAACGGGGAGGCGGTCGAGGTTTGATCCAAGCGAGGCAATCCCACGGTTGGCCAGCGACACAAAGAGCGTCAATCTTGTCATCAAAGAAAGTACGGCGGGCAGCGTGGCATTCTCGGTGGAAGGTCTGCTGGGTGGCTACGGACGGCGCAGCGCAAAGGGCAGAATAGGCGGCAGCACAAGCCGGTGACCACCACCGTGTGGGCCGGCCCGTCCCAGAGTTATTAAACATCCGCTGCAAGGGAAAGTCAGAGACAACGATCCGTTCGCGAGAGTAGGTGCGCAAAATCTGCATTTACCTGATGATGCAGACATTAGAACTTCGTACACCTCGGATTTATTCAGCATGATTTGTCCTCTCATGTCAAAACGGTGTTCTTGGAGCAACATCATGCCAACACATAGTCAAGAGGACGTCGAAGATCGGGTTATTCAACGAGACTACAATTGAACATGTGGGGCATCTTCTGCTGATGAATATTAGATGTCTGACATTCATACAGCTTCTCAAGCTCTATGGACGCGCAAAGTCGGGAGACGATGATGCGGACTACGTCTGCAGACCTAGTCCACCACTTCTTACTGGCTATATGCTCACATCCCGGAGAAATATCGTGGCTGGTACGCGCGCTCACAGGATACCAACGAAGAATCGAATCACGACAATCTCGATTCGGCCTTAAAAGTGGAGCAAAATCTATAACATTCAAACGTACTGAAACCGCACGTGTCCAGAACTAGTCGCTGGGTGAGAGATTCGTAGGGCATCTTTTACCTCTAATACTCATTAGTGCCAATAGTTACTGGTCAGGAGTCGTCTTGGAATTAGAGCGCCGCAACAATCGTATTTCTTCCTGTCCCAACATCCTCATTCCGGTTTCTTGCCGGCAGCATGTTTTGAGCATTCAAAATACGGCAGCGTCCCATACACATATTCATCAACCCATTCTGACTGCGACGAGGATCGCGTTGTTGACGGAATGTGCGCAGAGACTATTCTGGATGTATCGTCGCTGTCTACCCGCTTTAGTGGCCAAAGCTTGGTTCGACGTTGGGAAGCTGTTGCATAGTTTCTCTAGTGCCACTTCGGATGAGCATGAAGCGCAACTGCTAGAAGCAATGGAACGCTTGGATAGAATCTGCCGTCGGGGGTGATCAATTCTCGAACTACCGGGTAAGTCATACCAGTCATACCATCTACAAATCAGATCCGTTTTTTCACAACATCTTGGCTAGGATCGTTGTGGATCCTCCTTATACCCTTCCCATGGGAAAACCGTACCGCTGAACGCGATGCTGTGGTCGACCTTTTGCGGCACCTTCTCTCACAAACGGTTCTTTTTTAGGACGATCCAAACAAATCATTGTTGTGGTCATCCGCTCTCCAGACAACCTGTAGATCTTGAGGCTCCGTCTCGCCCGCGGAAGGACACGTTCACAACGTGGATCAAGGGGGACCAATGCGCGAAACGGCCCATCGATGGAATATTTCTCTGCTCTTACCACGTTTCTAGACCGCCTACATTCGGATGGTGAAGAGATCTCTTCTTCTAACGGTGTACCTTCATGGGTCTTTCAAACTTCTCTAGACAGTCATGGACGATAACACCATCCTCAGTATCAGTCAATGGCCAATACTTGCGCAGCGTTGATGATGGAGTTAATCCCACCAGGATTATTGGGCCTAATATCCCATGTTTTGGAAAGGTAGAATCGTTGGACGTTCGGATTCCTACTCCAGAACTGCCTTTTTTGGCACTTTTATCTCATCGGAAGTCGCCCAGTGATGCTATGTGAAGTATACGAAGTTAAGTGGCAGTGCACTCTGTCGGATACAGCCAAAAGTACTATCAAACTTCTTTGTGAGTCAGTCAATTCTTTATAAATGACATCCATCATAACGACCTGAAGCATTCTTGGTTTAAGCATTAAAGGACAATATTTAGAGACGTGTGAGGACGGGCTGTGCGTCACACAATAAGATTGGAGCTTCCTCAGTCCTTAGCGTTGCAAGGAAATGCATGGCAAAGGGGTTGAATTGAGAAAAGCTACAGGACTAAGTGTTATTCAATCGGAGTAGATGAACCCAACATACAGGAAGGAGAGTAAAGACAACTAGAGGAAAGTAGATACTCTAAATGCAGACCCTCTGCCCATGAGTTAACCGGGACTCTTATGCGGTAGACTCTACAGAGCACTTTAGATACAATGGGGGGCGGGGTGGGTCACGCAAGGTGCCGGCGGCTCCAGGGCGGCTGACAGCAACCGGGTTTTTCACTGGGTGTTATCCATTGCCTCACGCCAATCTCAGCGCTGAGCTAGCTGGTCATCACTTCCCCGTAACGATAAAATCAATCACGAACGGATGGAAGGCCTTGATCAGGAAATTGCCACAATTCAACGAGCACTTGATGTCGCACCAGAAAAGCATCTGGATCGTGCCAAGCACCTCAACAACCTGGGAATCGCACTTCAGCGTCGGTTTGAACAGACAGGTTTGATGGAAGACCTTGATCAGGCAATTGCTATGATTCAACGAGCACTTGACATCGTGCCAGAAAATCATCCAAATCGTCCCATGTGCCTAAGTAACCTGGGGAGTGCATATCGTCGCCGTTTTGAACAGACAGGGTCAACGGAGGACCTCGATCAGGCAATCGCCATAAATCAACGAGCACTTGACATCATACCACAAAATCATCCAAATCGTGCCATGTGCCTGAGTAACCTGGGGAGTGCACTTCATCATCGTTTTGAACAGACAGGGTCAATGGAGGACCTTAATCACGGAATTGCCATAGATCAACAAGCACTTGATGTCACACCAGAAAACCATCCGCATCATGCCAAGTACCTCGGTAACCTGGGGAGCGCACTTCGTCGTCGTTTTGAACAAACAGGGTCAATAGAAGACCTTGACCATGCAATTGCCATGAATCAACAAGCACTTGACATCACACCAGAAAATGATCTGGATTGCGCCACGCACCTCGATAACCTGGGGTGTGTACTTTATCGTCGTTTTGAACAGACTCGGTCAATGGAAGACCTTGATCAGGCAATTGCCATGATTCACCGAGCACTTGATGTCACACCGGAAAATGATCTGCATCGTGCTAAGTACTTCGATAACCTGGGGAGTATACTTGGATGTCGATTTGAACAGACAGAGTCAATGGAGGACCTTGATCAGGCAACTGCCATGATTCAACAAGCACTTCACATCACACCAGAAAATCACCCAAATCATGCCAGGTACCTTAGTAACCTGGGGAGTGCACTTCGTCGTCGTTTTGAGCAGACAGGGTCAACGGAGGACCTTGATCAGGCAATTGCCATGAATCAACAAGCATTTGACATCACACCGGAAAATCATCCACATCGTGCCATGTACCTTGGAAACCTGGGGAGCGCACTTCATCGTCGTTTTTTGCAGACGGGGTCAATGGAAGACCTTGACCAAACAATTGCCACAAGTCACCGAGCACTTGACATCACACCGGAAAATCATCCACATCAGCGTGCCGTGCACCTCGGTACCTTGGGGATTGCACTTCGTCGTCGTTTTGAACGAACAGGGTTAATGGAGGACCTTGATCAAGCAATTACCATGAATCAACAAGCACTTGAGGTCACACCAGAAAATCATCGAGATCGTGTCATGTTCTTTGGTAACCTAGGAAATATATTTCGTCATCACTTTGAACAGACGCAGTCAATGGAGGACCTTGATCAGGCAATTGCCATGCTTCAACGAGCACTTGACGTCACACCACTGCAAAATCGTTCGAATCGTGCCAGGTGCCTCGGTAACCTGGGGCTTGCACTTCATCGTCGTTTTGAACTGACGGGGTTGATGGAGGACCGGGCAATTACCACAATCCAACAAGCACTTGACGTCATACCAGAAAATCATCCGGATCGTGCAATATACCTCAGCAACCTCGGAAATCTCCTTTATAGTCGTTTTCAGCGGACTGGATCGAGGGAGGACCTTGATCGGGCAGTTGGCGCAAATGAAGAGGCAGTAGGAATTGTCTCAGCCCCCCCTTCTTCTAGAATCAGGGCTGCAGATGCTGCTTCACGGTGGCTTATCAAAACTGCGCAGCTTGATCGTGCCAAGCCCCTCCTGAAGATGGCTGTCGAACTCCTGCCTATCATTACTCCACACACTTTGAACCCACACGATCGTCAGGTTGCCTTGTCTCAATTTTCTAGTATCACTTCTCGTGCAGTATCAGTTTTCATTCAATGCGGCGAGACTGCTTGCAGCGCATTGCAATTATCGGAATTGGGAAACAGCATATTAGCAAATTTGCAACTACAAGTGCGATCCGACATTGTTGATCTTGAAGAATCACATCCCGAAATTGCACAGAAATTTGTTCGTTTAAGGGAACAACTCGATCCTTCCGGGGTAAGTTCAACAATGTCGTGTCGAGCCAACTGACGATGAAATCCTATACAAGGCCAAGCTGCCAGCGCACCTTGCCGACCCAGACCGCAATGTCCACAATGACCGCCGTGAGATAGCAAAACGGTTTGATCAACTCCTGGCCGAAATCCGAAAGCTTCCAGAATTTGGCGACTTCCTTCGAGTTCCATCAGAATCAGCACTCAAGGAATTAGCTACTTCTGGCCCAATTGTTGTATTCAATGTCTCTGAAATTCGAAGCGACGCAATTATTGTTACTCTCAACGACATTCGTACTATTCCACTCCCAAAGCTCCAGTATACCGACTTAAAATTTTACACTACACAGTTTCTCAATGCTACGCATACCACAGGGAAACGGACGCAGGTGGAGGGAAGAAAGAAAATTCATAAGGTGTTGCAGTGGCTCTGGGACGTTGCAGTAGAACGTATTCTCGATGACATTGGGTTTAAGGATCACAACCCCTGCCATTGGTCAAGGGTCTATTGGGTCGGGAGCGATCTCCTCAACCTATTACCAATTCATGCTGCGGGATACCATGGATCGGGACCGGCTAGAACGGCCATTGATCGTGTCATCTCGTCTTATACGCCAACACTCAAAGCATTAAAATATGCACGTGAGCGAAGCGAACGAGCGGCGGTAGGGGTTCTCCAACAAAAGGTAGCGCTGATTGGTTGGCCCGACTCCAAGTCAAAAGAAGACGGACTTGTGTTTGTTTCAGACGACGTGGAAGAGTTGCACTCGCTGCTGTCACCGTCTATACAAACAACGGTGTTGCAGGCGCCGGACAAGAATAACGTTCTAGCGAACTTGGGCGGCTACCAGGTTGTTCATTTTTCATGTCACGGTTATTCATCGGCTACAGATCCATCCGAGAGTCGGCTGCTCCTCAAAAACTGGAAGACAGCTCCTCTTACGGTTGCAGACCTTACTGCGACAAACATTTCACATGGCCAATTGGCATTTTTATCGGCGTGCCACTCGGCGGCCTTGGGAGAGTCGGAGAATCCTAGCCTTCTGTCGCAATCTATCAGCCTTTCATCGGCAATACAGCTTGCTGGTTATCCATCAGTTATTGGTACATTATGGAAGGTGATTGCAAGCGAGTCTGCAGCTGTCGCAAAGGAAGTATATGCAGGAATGTTGGTAGGGAATGATAGGTTGGCATACGAACGGTCTGGAGAGTTTTTGCATCATGCTGTAAGAAGCCTTCGAGAGCGCACACGCAACTCGAAAGGTTTCAAAGGCAAGACAGTATCCGATGATCCATTAGTGTGGGCACCGTTTATACATATAGGAGTATAGTGGGTAACATACTGTTTTTCTTTATTCATGTACTTTAATGTATTCTTTCTCATCAGGCTTATGTAGTATTACCTACACCTGCAATATCGTTTATTTGAGTTTTCGGTATTATTTTTCGACAAATAAACAAATTCATTTTGAACTTTGTCCCACTATTTTCTCATCGCTCAGTAGCTGACAGCGTGACGATTTTGGGTTCAATCCATAGGATACCAGACGTACCGGTCCCTTGACATCAAGTAATGCTTGGGAATGCGTCAAAGTTCGAGAAACCATTCGGCGCGGTTCTTCGTCCAAAACAAAAGGACTTCTCGGCAATGTAGATACAACACGTGAAAGGAAACCCTTTGAACCCGTGAATAGAAATCATTGACGACGTGCACGATGAAGTTGACTTCGTCCGGGCCAATGAAATCTTCTACTAAAACCAGCCAGTTCATATGCAGCGCGTACTCGCGCAAATGGAGACGACGCTAAAATTGAATCTTGATCAAGGCAAAGAAGCCTTGCGAGCTGCCATCTGGGATACTTGACGTAATCTGAGCTACTTGACGTAGAAAATCTGCCACCTGTCCAGAAATGGATCCCGAATGGTCCATTCGCTTGTGATCATCTCGCGCCAAACGCATCAAGGGCGATCTTTGGGCCCTCTCACAAAAGCTGTTATAACAGGATAATTTGGAAACAAACGATCTCCTGAGGAAAATCTCGGTCACTTTCTCGGTCGCAGATCGGAAAAGAGAAAGACTCGCGGGTGTCAGGACGTCAGAGGGTAAGAGGAGCTCATTGCCAATTGACGCGTTCTGTTGCTCAATCACGAACACGAGGGGACTTGAATAGAATGCAAAATTGCTGGCCGGGTTTGCAAAGCTCGACCCTCTGACGAGTGTTTGCATGTAATGGTAAGATGTTTTGAAACATTGTTGGATGCACCCGTCGAGGAAGGTGATCGCAGACTCAGCTTCGCCTGTTAAGAGCACGCCGTTGGGCAAGAGGGAGCCTGAAGATCTATAAGCTGTCTGGAAAGCGGATGACCAAACCTTAAACACTTGGTCAACACGAGGGTGCTGCAGTGTTGAACGAGGTCGGACGTAGATTGGAAAAGTTGGATTTGGTGTTGGCAGAAGGTATGACGTTTCCCAAGATGGAGGATGGTATAAGGCTGTGCGGGAGTCCTCGACGGACTGTAACGAGGATGCTGGGATAGAAAGAGATAGGATTGTTCTGAAAACAGTTACGTTTTCGGACCAGGTGGACGGAAGGCGGGGCTCTAATGCAGCTGAGTAACTATTGGTATTAGAGGTAGAACATGTTGTACGAATATCTCACCTTGTGACTAGTTCTGGCAAGCCGTCATGATCCTGATAGCCAATTCTTGTTGTCGTGAATCTTCATTGGTTTTCAACAATTTCAGTGCGTCCGATAGTGTCTTGTTGTGTATTCTACTCCGCTTTTGAGATCCCGAACCGAGGTCGTCGTGATTCGTTTCTTCGTTGGTATCCTGCTCACGCGCACCAGCCACGATATGTCTCCGGGATGTGAGAATATAGGTGGTGGATTAGATCTGCAGACGTGGTCCGCATCATCGTATCCCGACTTTGCGCGTCCGTGGAGCTTGAGAAGCTGTGGGAATATCAGACATCTAATCTGCATCAGCAGAAGATGCATGTGGGGTATCCAATTGTAGTCTCGCTGAATAACCCGATCTTCGACGTATTCTTGACTATGTGTTGGCATGGTGTTGCTCCAGAAACACCGTTTTGACATGGGAGGACGAATCGGGAAGCCTGCTACCGTCCAGTCAATGGACTTTGCACAGTGCGTAAAGTCTATTTCTTCGTATAGCATGAGTGCGTGCAGTCTTGAAGCAAAGTGATTCGCAACTATTATGTTGGTTAACTTGGTTTTACATCCTCAATCTAATCAGACGCGTGAAGGCACAGAATTTGGTTGTGTTTGTTTTTTTTTTCAAACACACCTACTCCTGCGCACGAAACTAACTGGAAGTGTAATGTTGAGCCCCTACCTTAGCTTCAATGTTGGATGGATCGGTTCTATATGCATGGAAGGCCAAGTAATTGCCCGTGGAGCCTGGCGATACAGTACAAGAGTGGCTTTCTTCCAACCAACTCGTTTGGCCTTCCCTGTGAGCTTTTTGTCGACAGGACCTCCGTCCTTTTTAGAACTTGAACTTGCGCCATCGTGGTACCTGCCTCACATAATGCACTGCTGCACCTCTCGCCAGCCCTCAATGGTATGCTGTATGCACCCGCAACCAATATACCACCTAGACACATCGTCATATGAGCCGCCTTAGCTGTCGGGGATCCAAGTTCTAGGCTGCCAGCTGGCCTTAGCCAAGTACGAACAGTCACCACATTAAACATGTCTACTGAGAACCGCGCCGTCCGGCATCAGCTGCTTTTCACAGCCAAGTGCCGCAACCACTTAGGTGAACTCTCCAAGGCCCTCCCCCCTCGCGTATGCGTGCTGCAGCACACTTTCCTGGGTACCTCATTGTATATGTGTTCCCCGCTGTGTTTGTAGCATGTTGGCTGTGACTGGCAATGTGGTTATGCGCAACCAGATGTGCAAATGCTCCGCAGACTTGTTTTTGTGAGGAGCCATTCAGAGCGCACACGCAACTCAAAAGGTCTCATGATCCATTAGTAATTTATACAGATTGGAGCATAGCAGGTACTTTGACATATTCTCTTTCTGTAGTTCTACCTTTACCCGCAGTATCATTGGAGAAATGATGCTTAGCAAAGTTAGCGCATTCACAGTTGCTACACCATATTTCTAGTCTCCAGGGTACACGGAAAGCCTTAACTGCTGAACAGCTTGCTTCACCAGCTCCGCGGCCGTCGTGTTCAAAACCACCGTCTCTAGATGGCATCCCGCAAATATGCGGATGATGTCCAAATCTACAAGGTGTCCCCCCCCTCCGCTCCCTAAACCTCCTTTGCCTGTTCCGTCGGCGTTTGAAGTGGAAGTGGAAAAACTGAGGCCAGCCATGCCAGGTATGAGAACCAATGACCCAGAACGTTGGCATGGTGTCTATGGGTTGATGGGAGGAGAAGGAGCTAAAGCGGATGGACTAATGGCGGTGCTAAAAACCAATTCGATTCTGTTGGGCCCGGGTCCGGGCGTGGGTGCGGGTACGGTTGCTGTACGCTGTTCAATGCAATGTTTCGGGTGGAGAGACCGGCGACCGAGCGAGGTACTGCGTTTGATATAGTATCTGTTCATATCCACGCCCATACCCATACTTGAAACGAACGGGGTATTGCTCCCGAAAACTCGCGCGCAATCAAGGGCGTCGCAGACACTGTCCGTGTCTCTGTCGCATCTGCATCCAATGATGGATCCATGAAGTGGGACAACGATTGGTGTAAAGTACGTTGCTGTATATGCCACTGTTGAAGCTGAAGCTGAAGTTGTCGGGCCTGCAGCACCTGCCTGACCCTTGCCTGGGCCTGCATCTCCTCAATCGTCATCTCTGGCTTCCACTGACGCACGGCCTTTTCCATAAAGGTATCTGAGCTCCTCGGGACCGCACCAAGGGTCTCCATTGCGGCAAGCTCCCGCTCCCTTTCCTCATCCGCAAGGCCAGGGTCTTTGCCAATATATGCCACGTCGTCCTACTCAAAGTTGTCGTCCTCATCGTCCTCGTCTTCGTTCCATACTGTGGGGAGACAGGGAAGGATGCATTAAATTGAACCCTGGTCAAGCGGTAGTGTAAGCGGAAGTGATGAGGTGGGTCGGGTTCCTCCATTGTATTTGGCAGGGGATGGGGTGAAGTAGTTTTCTTTTTTTCTTGCTCGGTTGCGAGAGCCGCCTAGAATCGTTAAGCAAGCCGTAAAGCCAATACCAAGGATGGACTTACATCCACGTTTCGAAGACTGTTGAGGCGAGCGAGACGCTCAGAAGGTGCTTAAGTATTTTCTGCAGGAATGTATCCTAGTTCGTGTAGTTTGAGAACCTCGACAAGCCACCAGTAGCTGTTGTTATCGTCCATGACGATGAGGTGGACGAGAGGTAGCCGTCGTCATCGTCGCTGCAGTCGTTACCGATGGAATAGCCATGCTCATCTGATGCGACGTAGACATCCTAATTGCCTGAGGCGGCGTCTGCATGTGCCTGCATGTCCATCTTGGAGCTTGAAGTCGGTGGTCCTGCGCCGATCTACCAGTAAGATGTTTTGAAACATTGTTGCATGGATAAAAATGATCACAAGTTCAGCTTCGTCTGTTAAGAGCACTTCGTTGGGCGCGACGAAGTCTGAAGATCTACAGGTTGTCTGGAGAGCGGATGACCACATGGAAAAGGACCGTTTACGAGAGAAGATGCTGGAAAAGGTCGTTCCAACGCATGGCGTTCAGGAGTACTGGTCTCCCTTGCGAGGGATGTAAAGAAAATGTGCATGTAAGCATGGGACGATCCTAGTTAAAAAACGGATCTGGCTTGAAGATGATACCACTTACCCTGTAGTTTCGGGCTTGTCCACAAGAATTGATCGCTCTCATATGCGGGCGACGGATTCTACCCAACCGTTCTATCGCTTTTAGCAATTGACTCATCCTCATCCAAAGCGACACTAGAGAAACCCTGCCGCAGCTTCCCAATGTTGAACCGGGCTTTGGCCACAAAGCGGGCAGAAAGTGGTGATTCACAACAATCTCTGCACACTCTCCGCCAACAACGCGAACCTCCTCGCATTTGAAACAGATTGATGAGTGTGAATATGGGACGCTACTGCTGTATCGTGAACGGCCGAAACATGTTGAGATAAAAATAGTGACGACTTGAAATTCAGGCATGCGCTGGTGTACTTCTGTTTCTAGATCTCTAATCCGTATTAACCGCTGTTCTTCTTCCCCGAGTGCTACAGCTATTGCGCGAATCGTATGCAGAAATGGTCATATTGAAACGAACTGGAACGAGGATGTTGGGACAGGAAAGGACACGATTGTCTCGAAAAAGGTCATGTTTGCTAGCCAGGTGGACGAAAGGCGGGGCTCGCCACTTTTGAAGTGCAGAATTGAGATCGTCCTGGTCCGTTTCTTCGTTAGTATCACGAGCGTACCAGTCACGATCTTTGAAGCAGGTCCCGGCTCTGGAACGTGAGCATATAGCCAGTAAGAAATGGTGAACTAGATCTGCAGGGACGTGGTCCACATCATCGTCTCCCGACTTTGCGCGTCGGTAGAGCTTGAGAAGCTGTCAGACATCTATTATGCATAAGCGGAAGATGTCCCACATGTCCAATTGTAGTCTTGCTGGATAACCCGATCTTCAACGTCCTCTTGATTATCGATTATGTGTCATGATGTTGCTCCAAACACTCGCTTCTGGCCGACAGGCCCCCGTTCTCGCGTGAGATGCTCTAGGTACGTAGCTTCCTCGTTAGATAGATTCCTGCGCTTTCGCAATGCTGACCGAAGGCTAGTTGCTGTTCTCAAGCGGCACCCGTCCGCTCTTTGCTGACATTGACGTGGCACTCCCAAACAGGGTCTTGTATTCCATGTCGCGCTTCTTCCCCTTTTTGCATAGTCTCGTCCTAACATTGTCTTACACTCAGTAGTTCGGGGCAATGGCTCTCGCTGTTCCATCATACACTTTAATATATGCAAGAAAAAAATATATAATGAAGCGCATTGAACGTGTCAAGTGTAATAAAAAACGACTTATATCTGAAAGCAATTGGTTCAAAACTAGACACATTCTCAATAATTGTAGAACATACATTGATCGGCACCTTCAAACAGTAAACATTACCACGGTGGTCATTCCTAGTACAATTCTCGCTCCATCCTTTCGGAAAATTCCACTGTAGATTCCGTGACCGGGGTTTGTCTTTCGGAACGATGAGAATGTAGCATACTTGCACGACTGGGGCATCCTGCGCAGCCGCTGTTTTGCTCTTCTTTTGTGGACGGTCCTCTCGAAGTTGATTCTTCAGGATCGCAATAATTTCGCGGATCTTCTGATAACCCTTTGCAGAGCCTCCATGCTTTCGCGATGTAATCATCTGGAGTATCCACAAAGTAGCAGACTTCTTTGCATGGTTGAGGTCAATGGTAACAGCATCGAACAGGGGGAAGTTTGGATCGTCAGGAATATAGTACGATTTGTGCCCCAGACAATTGGAAAGATTGGCGATGTCCTGAAGCCTAACAACATCGCACCTGCCTTTGGTCAATTGTTGCTTAGGGGGATCCTGGGATAAGGTAAAGTGCGGCAGATCAACATTGTTGGAGTTCATGTTGAAAAGTTCAAGGTCTTCTGTAGAACATGTTATATATGATGAGCGAATGGCTCAAGCATCCATCCTACCAATCCCCCTGCTTCTGGAATATTTCGAAGGAAGGAAATTTGCTGGCGAATTTCCTGATCCTTTGCTTCATTCAGTTTCCGGAGAACGCTCTTAGCAACCCAGCTCGACTTGAAATCCACCTCCCAACGAACACTCAGAAGAGGGCCTCGATCAACTGGGGAGAGAGCAAGGATTTGATTGGATATCACGTCACTAGAACCTTCTTGTTTAGAGATGGCAAGTACAGCCGCCCTCAAATCTGCGTATCCAATGTTGAAAGCCATCTCGTGGCTTTCAGTCATCCCTGGATAGTCAAAGACTGCACCAAACACGTCACGAGCTGAATATCCAAAACGGTCGATCGCCATGTCTAGAAGGTAGTTGATAGCATCCTCAGGCGACAGTTGCACACTGTCCTCTTCATTGTAATGTTCCTCGAGGAGCGCACGGACGCCGAGGCAGACATCTAATGGATCTGAATCACTCATATTCGGGAAGGAACTTCGGCGAAGCGCGGCCAATAGGGAGTGGTACTGGACCTGATGTTGCAACCTGGGTAGTGTGCACTCAGACATGGACAGAAATGTGTTATCAGTAAGACCCACCCTTGCACGAGCTCGTCACGAGTCCATAACGGAAAACCTGTGCGCAGAGGTATCTGTTCTTTATTCCAGATCTTGTATCGAATGGGATTGAGTGAAGCCGTCTGCACTGGCAAACGCGGATAGGTGACCAAGAACTTCTTCGGCTCTTCCGGCTTACGGATATCAAACAATGACCAGATAAATACATTCGAGGAGTTGGATATAGGCTGAGGGAGTGATGCATCAATACCCTGAACTTCTCTATAATAGACTTGATCATGGAAGAAGAGGTACAGCGCTTCGCCATCTGGGGAGAAGAGGATGACTTGCTTCCGCTGTAGAAGCCGAATAAGGAGATAGTAAAGGAACAGTGTCTTGCCTTCAAACACAATCCATCTTAGCGATATAGTGGGTGTGGAAATGGAGGTACGTACCAATGCCAGGCTGACCAGTTATGATAACCCCTTTCCTACCATTTGATCTTATTGCCTGTGCCCAGACAGTGTCGAACATCGTTACGTAGGACTCGCGGACTAAAATTGATGATGATATAGATGAGTCGACGTCAGGGAGGGGAAGCAGAAATTGGGATTCAGGTGAGATGGATTGGCCCTCTGTAACTCCATGCCAGTTTTTACGGAAAGTCTGCCAATCTTCCTCAGCAGGCATCCATATGGCTCTAGATTCAGTGTTCCACTCCCAATTATCAGGATCTACAAGTAGGTCAAAACGGATGATTATCGCACCCGCGTGATTGGGCTCGCTCACCAGCATTTTTATCAGATAGCGTGAAGTTTCTGGCGTGCCGTTCTATGACATTCGGGGAGTGCTGCATATCAGGACTATAATGATCCTGAAAAAATGGGGCAGGAAGGGAGTGGCAGGACGTACGAAACAAATGACGTCACGTCATCACCACTCCATACACGTGATCGCCTACCTTGCGTTGGTCAGTTTTTTTTTTTTTTTTTTTCCGCATGACAATGATATATTGAGACTAAGTAGAAAATATGAACCGTAGAGAAATGACACGCTGTGGGTCATGAGTGGTAAGCAAAGGAGCTAGTAGAAGTGTGGGCAGGTGAAGCCAAGGCCAAACTGCTAGTCCGGGAAAAGGGCCGCATGATGGCGGCGTCGGCGAGCGTAGTAAGTAACAGGAAGGAGGCAGTCAAAGGAAGCGGCGCGCGGGTGGTCTTTCAAGAAGGCAATGAGACCGACGTAGTTGTTGTCGTGGCGAAGGACTTGCGTTGGTCAGTAAACCGTAGTGCCTGTAAGCACGATTAATTGTAGTACTGGCCTCTCCCACAAAATTACACGTACGACTGCTGCCATATCTCTGCTGTTCAACTTCACGAACGTGGTACAATATCAACAGCCTAACTGTGGTGAAAAATGTCAGAGCAAGGAGTTCCCAGTTCAACGTTCATCTGTCGAACCAAGTAGGGAACGAAAACAGATTGACCGCCTGGCAATCGATGCCAGGCTCCGTCCTTTGGAAGCCGAGAAATGCTACGTGGTCATTGAACGAATGTATCTATTACTCTTTTTTGCGGCGTGCCACGCAAATTGAAGTGCAAAAGTTTGTGGTGAAATGTCATCTGCATCCCTCAATGCAAACACGTGCGCCGTCAAATCGATCTATGAGAGGTTGGACAGCTTTAGAACTAGCAAGATCGACACATGTAAAGGTACTCTTCGGAGGGCATACAGGATACGTGCTAGGGACTTAGACAATGACGTTTATAGACGTGCAATTCCAATTGTCTCTTCAATCCACAGCAATCCAATCCAATCTCTGCACAAAGACTACCAGTCAGATGCACATTACTCTCTCAACAATGTCTTGGACGTTCACCTGGTGAAGCGCGTGATCATCCTATCATTACCTGTCGATTCATCGAATAAACACCCTTATCAACGATCAGTGCAGGATACATCAGCAGGCCAATCCCAGGATTTCCTTCGCTTGTTCCGTCGGCGTTGGAACTGGAAGTGGTGAAGCTGAGGCCAGCCATGCCAGGTATGAGAGTTAACGACCCAGGACGTAAAGCAGACAAGATGATGCTGTGATTGGTGGAGGTACTAGAAACCAATCAGGCCCGGGTCCGGGCATGGGTGCGGATAAGGGCGAGCTACGATGCCCGGTTGTTGCAGCAGGCTGTTGCACTGTTGATATAATGCCTGTTCATATACCCGTACTTGAAACGAACAGATTATTGCTCCCAAAAACTTGCGCACTGCCATCCGCTTCGCGTGCAATCAAGGGCGTCGCGGGCACGTTGCTTGTCCCAGCCGGATCCGCATCCAACAATGGATCTATGAGCTTCATCCTTTCGCGAGACGACGATTGATGTGAAGTAGGTTGCTGCTTGTGCTGAAGCTGAATTTGCCGGGCCTGCAGCATCTGCATCACCCTCGCCTGGGCCTGCATATCCTCAATTGTCATCTCTGACGTGCGGCCTCTTCCATAGAGGTATCCGAGTTCCTCGAGACGAGACTACACCAAAGGCGTCCATCGCGGTGAGCTCTCACTCCCTTTCCTCATCCGCTAGACCAGGGTCTTCGGCATATATGCATGTTGTTCATACTGCGGGGAGATACCGGTGCACAGGGAAGGAAATATTGAATTGAATCTATTTGGACCTCGTCAAGCGGGTGTGAGGGGAGGTGGTGAGATGGGTCGGATCAAGGGGAGGCTCCTCCATTGTGTTTGGCGAGGGATGGGGTGAAATTGTTTTCTTCGTTTTCTTGCTCCTTGACGACGTGCACGATGAAGTTGACTTCGTCTGGGCCAATGGGATCTTTCAAGTTCATATGCAGCGCGTACTCGCGCAAATGGAGACAACGCTAAAATTGGATCGTAGTCAGCAAAAACAAGACAAAGTAAGCCTTGCGAGTTGACATCTGGGCTACTTGACGTAGAACGTCTGCCACGTCTCCTGAAACGGATCCCGAGTGGTCTATTCGCTTTGAGTCAAACGCATCAGGGATGATCTTTGGGCCCTCATTTGTCATCTCACAAAAGCAGTTGTAACGAGATAATTTGGAAAGAAACGGTCTCCTGAGAAAAATCTAGTTCACTTTCTCGGTGACAGATTGGAAAAGAGAAAGACTCGTGTGTGGGAACCAGGACGTCAGACGGTAAGAGGAGCTCATTGCCAACTTTTGTTGCATTCTGTTGCTCAATGACGAACACGAGGAGGGGACTTGGATAGAATGCAAAATTGCCGGCGGGTTTGCAAAGCTCGACTCTCGGACGAGCGTTTGTGGCTTTTCTATGTACCGGTGAGATGTTTCGAAACATTGTTGGACGCACTCGTCGAAGGTGATCACAGACTTGGCTGTGTTTGTTAAGAGCACTCCGCGGGCGAGACGGAGCCTCAAGATCTACAGGTTGCGTGGAGAGCAGATGACCACAACGATGGTTTGTTTGGATCTTTTTCGAAAAGAACCATTCATGAGCAGGTGCTGCAAAAGGTTGACCACAGCATCGCATTCGACAGTACAGTTTTCCTTTGGGAAGGATGTAAGGAGAATCTACATGTAAATATGGGACGATCCTAGCCAAGATGTTGTGAAAAAAACGGATCTGATTTGTAGATGGTATGACTTACCCGGTAGTAATTGATCACTCTCGACGGCAGATTCTATCCAAGCGTTCCATTGCTTCTAGCAGTTGTGCTTCATCCTCATCCGAAGCGGCACTAGAGAAACTATGCAACAGCTTCCCAACGTCGAACCAAGCTTCGGCCACTAAAGCGGGTAGATAGCCACGATACATCCAGAATAGTCTCTGCGCACATTCCGTCAACAACGCGATCCTCGTCGCATTCGGAATGGGTTGATGAATGTGTGTATGGGACGCTGCTGTATTTTGAATGACTGAAACATGCTGCCGGCAAGAAATCGGAACGAGGATGTTGGGACAGGAAGAAATACGATTGTTTTGAAAAAGGCCACGTTTGTGAGCCAGGTGGACGAAAGGCGGTGCTCTAATCCCAAGACGATTCCTGACCAGTAACTATTGGCATTAATGAGTATTAGAGGTAAAAGATGCCCTACGAATCTCTCACCCAGCGACTAGTTCTGGACAGGCCGTCATGATCCTGATAGCAAATTCTTATTGTCTTGGTTTTTCAGCGGTTTCAGTGCGTTTGATAATATCTTGTTGTAGATTTTACTCCACTTTTAAGGCCGAATCGAGATCGTCGTGATTCGATTCTTCGTTGGTATCCTGCTCACCGAGCATATAGCCAGTAAGAAGTGGTGGACTAGATCTTCAGACGTGGTCCGCATCATCGTCTCCCGACTTTGCGCTTCCATAGAGCTTGAGAAGTTGTAGGAATATCAGACATCTAATATGCATCAGCAGAAGATGCCCCCACATGTTCAATTGTAGTCTCGCTGAATAACCCGATTTTCGACGCCCTCTTGACTATGTGTTGGCATGATGTTTCTCCAAAAACACAGTTTTGACATGGGAGGACAAATCATGCTGCATAAATCTGATGTGTACGAAGTTCTAATGTCTGCATTGACATCAGTTTATACCGTCATCAGATAAATGAAGATTTTGCGCACCTGTTCTCGCGAACGAATCGTTGTCTCTGACTTTCCCTTGAGGCGGATGTTTAATAACTCTGGGATGGTGTACGGGTCCATCGAAGCGAAACGCAAGTGGAATCCATCAAAATTGTTCTCCCTGCATCTGCATCAGTTCGCGGTTGTCACGGACCACATGATCGCATGTCACACCTGGCCTCTCTGTGGTGTGACGTGACGTCATTTGTTTCGTACGTCCTGCCACTCCCTTCCTGCCCGATATGCAGCACTCCCCGAATATCATAGAACGGCACGCCAGAAACTTTACGCTATCTAATAAAAATGCTGGTGAGCGAGCCCAATCACGCGGATGCGATAATCATCCGTCTTAACTTACTTGTAGATCCTGATAATTGGGAGTGGAAAACTAAATCTAGAGCCGTATGGATGACTGCTGAGGAAGATTGGCAGACTTTCCGTAAAAATTGGCATGGAGTTCCAGAGGGCCAATCCACCTCTCCTGGATTCCAATTTCTGCTTCCCCTCCCCGACGTCGACTCATCTATATCATCATCAATTTTAGTCCGCGAGTCCTACGTAACGATGTTCGACACTGTCTGGGCACAGGCAATAAGATCGAACGGTAGGAAAGGGGTTATCATAACTGGTCAGCCCGGCATTGGTACGTACTTCCATTTCCACACCCACTATATCGCTAAGATGGATTGTGTTTGAAGGCAAGACATTGTTCCTTCACTATCTCCTTATTCGGCTTCTACAGCGGAAGCAAGTCGTCCTCTTCTCCCCAGATGGCGAAGCGCTGTATCTTTTCTTCCATGATCAAGTCTATTATAGAGAAGTTCAGGGTATTGATGCATCACTCCCTCAGCCTATATCCAACTCCTCGAATGTATTTATCTGGTCATTGTTTGATATCCGTAAGCCGGAAGAGCCGAAGAAGTTCTTGGTCACCTATCCGCGTTTGCCAGTGCAGACGGCTTCACTCAATCCCATTCGATACAAGATCTGGAATAAAGAACAGATACCTCTGCGCACAGGTTTTCCGTTATGGACTCGTGACGAGCTCGTGCAAGGGTGGGTCTTACTGATAACACATTTCTGTCCATGTCTGAGTGCACACTACCCAGGTTGCAACATCAGGTCCAGTACCACTCCCTATTGGCCGCGCTTCGCCGAAGTTCCTTCCCAAATCCGGGTGGTTCAAATCCATTAGATGTCTGCCTCGGTGCCCGTGCGCTCCTCGAGGAACATTACAATGAAGAGGACAGTGTGCAACTGTCGCCTGAGGATGCTATCAACTACCTTCTAGACGTGGCGATCGACCGTTTTGGATATTCAGCTCGTGATGTGTTTGGCGCGGTCTTCAACTATCCAGGGGTGACCAAAAGCCATGAGATGGCTTTCAACATCGGATACGCAGATTTGAGGGCGGCTGTACTCGCCCTCTCTAAACAAGAAGTTTCTAGTAACGTGATATCCAATCGAATCCTTGCTCTCTCCCCAGTTGATCAAGGCCCTCTTCTGGCCGTTTGTTGGGAGGTGGACTTCAAGTCGAGCTGGATTGCTAAGAGCGTTCTCCGGAAACTGAATGAAGCAAAGGATAAGGAAATTCGCCAGCAAATTTCCTATTTTCGAAATATCCCAGAAGCAGGGGGATTGGTAGGATGGATGCTTGAGCCATTCGCTCATCGTTATATAACAGGCTCTACAGAAAACTTTGAACTTTTCAAAATGAACTCCGACGGTTTTGATCCGCCGCATTTCACCTTGTCCCAGGATCCCTCTAAAAAAAAATTGACCAAAGGCAGGCGCGATGTTGTTAGGCTCCAGGCCATTGCCAATCTTTCCAATTGTCTGGGGCACAAATCGTACTATATTCCTGACGACCCGAACTTCCCCTTGTTCGATGCCTTTACCGTTGACCTTAAGCATGCAAAGAAGTCTGCTACTTTGTGGATACTCCAGATGACCACATCACGAAAGCATGGAGGCTCTGCAAAGGGTTATCAGAAGATCCGCGAAATTATTGCGATCCTGAAGAATCAACTTCAAGAGGACCTTCCAACGGCGGCTGAGCAGGCTGCCCCGGTCGTGCGAGTACGCTACATTCTCATCGTTCCGAAAGACGAACCCCAGTCGCGGAATCTGCAGTGGAATTTTCCGAAAGGATGGAACGAGAATTGTACTAGGAATGACCACCGTGGTAGGGTTTACTGTTTGAAGGTGCCGATTAATGTATGTTCTACAATTTCTGAGAATGTGTCTAGTTTTAAACCAATTGCTTTCAGATATAGATCACTTTTCATTACACTTGACATGTTCAATGCACTTCATTATCTTTTTTTTTTCTCGCATATATTAAATTAGTAAAGACTACATAGCGACAGAAATATATGATAGAACAGCAAGAGCCCATTAGCCTTGAGCTACTGAGTGCAAGACAATGTTAGGACGAGACGATGCAAAAAGGGGAAGAAGTGCGACCGGAAAGCACGACAGGCACATGAGCTGGAGCTGATAATTGGCTCTGGCTCCAATCAGCTAAGCTTTATATTTGGAGCTGCTCAAGCTGCTCACATGTTGCCACACCAACATCTTGCCCTGTCTTGCCATAACTGCCATTCATCACTGCCACATTCCCTTCATGTCCACCACTGCACCCACCCCTTGGTAAGTTTTTCTTTCTTTTTTTGACCTAGCTAACTTGCTACCAGAACCTTGCATGGTGCATAAAACAGGCAGGGGACAATGAAATGAGTAGTGTCATTGATGGCTGTCATGATATGGACATTTTTCCTTATTCTATTTAGAGGGCTACAGGCACATGATGAGATGTGAGCATACAATGAGGGACCCTATCCAGGCATGGCAGGAGGATTATATAACCCAGGGTGGCTATATGATCAGGGCCATTAGGGGATATTGGGTGAAATGGCATTCACAGGAATGGACTGGGAGTCTGGATGGATCTGGACAGGTCTGGGAGGTGGACCTAGGTGTTGTAGCTGTGTGTGTACAGCCTTAGCAGCTGCACAGTCTGTGTGCACAGACCAACAGCTCAGGTATATAAGGTGTGCATCTGTAGGTAGGAGTCCTTAAGACTCTAGATAGTTTCCTTCTTACAGGTCACTGACTATTGTGTCTTGAAATCTATCTCTTTTCTACCCTCTCTCACAAAGCCTGTGATTGTGTAAGGATTAGTCCTAACATAATCTAGAGTCTTCTTCATCATGCCCTTCATCTTTTGTCACAGTGCAGAGCTAGTCTTGCTCATTGCTGCAGACAGTGACAAAGCAAGTTTCATATTTCTACAAATTGTCTGACTCAACACACATTGCAACACATGCCTGTTGACAGCCTCGAGGACTCTAGGCAACAATGACTTCAACAGCAGATAGCCTCAGTTCATTGTTGTGAACTGACTACAGCCAATTGGCTACTGGCAACAAAACAGTACTAGACGAGAGCTTAGAGTATGCTGTAGTCAACTGGGCAGGGTCTTGCAGGCACCAGCACTAGTATTGCAGAAAAGGGAGTGGAACTCTCAAAGAAAATCCATTTGTGTGATGTGTATCAAGGAGATACAGTCTGAAAACATCAATTACATATCAGATCTATTGATTTGAGCACAAGGACATCTCAGTGAAAACCCAGGCACCACACATCTGGGTCAATTGGTGGAATTAAATCGAAGATCTGGGCATGGGTGTGCTATTGACCATGACAGACAGTGGACATATTAGGAAGTATGTTTATGGAAGAAGAGGCAGTATCCCTCTACTTGAGGTGTCACTAGTTGGGAACATGGATATCAATCAATTACCAGGAATGGCAGGGCTATTCAACTATGCTTTACCCAGGGCCAACATGACCCTAACTAAGATCAGGATCGCTTTCTTGATTGAGTGGGCACAGGGGTGCACAGTAGAGAAATCACCCATCAAATCAATTAAGGAGGATCAAACTGACAACCAGCCTTGAGATGCACATGTCAGGGCATGGCAGCACTGGCAGTGTTACAGTTTTCTTTTCCCTTTGTCTAACAGATTACATTTACTTGTTACAAACCCACAGTTACACTTGGACATTATCTCCTTCTGTAGCTACCTTCACCTTTCCTTTCTTAGATAGCTATACACTTTCCCCTTATGATTCCTTTGTTCTCCAAACATATATAAACCCCTCTCATGTACTGTAGTTCTTTAGTTCCAACTTAGTCAAATCATATCTACAACTTGAACGTTCTTTCACTCGTTGCCTCAACTGCTCTCCTCACTCTCCTTCTAAGCCTTTGTCATTGTCAGACTTAGTGCCTGGAACCCTTGTCCAATGGCTGGGAACAGACCAAGACTCTGTTTGTGACTGTAGACTTGGATGCTGAATGACATTGTGGACATTGACTGTAACAACCCCCTCCTCAAGACTTCATATCCTAGGAAGTCATGCTTCAGTCTGCCTTACAGGAATCAAGCATGGGTTCAACTGGCCCACTGTGCTCAAGGTCTCTTGAGAATGCCCCATCCATGTCAGGTTCAGCATAAATCAGCTTGTGATCCCCTTTCCACCACTGCCAATTCTGTTTGAGTTTCTTGAGGTAGTCACACTCGAATTTACCATCTTCCCAACTGAACAACCATTTGGGAGCCTTTATTGCCATATAGTTAGACCATTTCTTAAACTGTAAGTCTGCCATTGCCAGTCATTGAGATGCACTTGGGTTCTGCCTATGGAATTTTTGAACCTCCTTTTTAGCATTGTTAAGGTTCTCTGTGGGTTCCCATGTAGATTAACTGATATGCTGACTCATCAACTTTCTCAACAATTTCTAGGGGACCCACAAACTTGTTGTCTAGTTTCTTGGTCACGTGGAGCATTGGCAAGTTCTCTGTACTGAGGTACACCATGTCACCTGGTTTATATCATTGTGCCACTGTCTTGTGCATGTCCCACCACCTTTTCATTGACTTGGCAGTTTTCTCAAGCACCACCTTGGCTTTGATGTGAATATCTTCAACTTCTTTAACTAAGTCCTCCATTGCAACAGTTTTCAGCTGGTACAAAGGGTTCATTCCCTTGTTTGGATGGCACCCATAGTTTATGAAGAATGGAGAGAATCCTGCAGATGAGTGTACTCAATCGTTGTGGCAGAATTGAGCCACTGCTAGCCAGTCACTCCAGTTATCTTGCTGGTGATTGACAAACATGGTCAAGAACTCCTTAACCTACTAGTTGATGTGTTCTGTCTGTCCATCAGTTTGTGGATGGTAAGTGGTTGATCTGTTTGCCTGGATACCCAGAATCCCATACAAGTTGTCCATGAACTTGGAGACAAATTGTGGCCCTCAGTCACTAATGACTTTTCTTGGCAAGCTGTGTTCTCTAAAAATGTTATCCTGGAATAAAACTGCTACCCCTTGCAAGGTAATTGATGTGTGGTTGGCAAGAAATATGCCTTTTTCATAAAATGGTCCACAAAAACCATGACCATGTCATTGCCTTTTGAGTCTGGAAAAAGTCCAATTAAGTCTACTGAGATTACTTCCCATCATGCATTGGGGATCTCATTTGGGATTAGAGGTGTGGTTCTCAGTTGGTGGTTTGGTTTTGTCTTTTGACATGTTTCACATCCTTGGATGTAGTGTTTGATGTCTTTTTGCATCTGCAGCCACCAAAAGTTATGGGTGAGATGCTCCACCATTTGGACTGCCCCTGAGTGTCCCCAGGAATGATGAATTTGAATCAGATTGCCCCTGATCCACATGTCTGTGGGAATGTAAATCTGGCCTTTCCACTCAACTAGTCCCTTTTTGATTTTAAAGTCAGGATCTTGTTGATTGATCCCTTGTCAAACCTGAACTTTCCACTGCCTAGCTGAAACTTTCTGTATTTCCCTGATGATATCCTCAATCACCTGATCATCATTGTAGACCCTGACAAATAAATGATCCTTCAGGAGTATTACTCCTTCATTATTATTTTGTCCCTTTTCATGTCCTGCATGTCTCAACAGCAAATCTGCTTTGGAATTGGACTTTCCAGACCAGTGTTTTATGACAAAGTTGAACTCTTGTAAATCCCTGACCCAACGTGCCTGTCAATGATTTGAGGGCAGCATCATTAATCCCAAATGAAATTCCTAATGCACCATGGGAAGTGATCTCAGTAGACTTGATTGGACCATTGCCAGATTCAAAGGGCAACAACATGATCATGGTCGTGGTAGATTGGTTTATGAAAAAGGCGTACTTCCTTCCAACAACATCGTCAATTACTTCACAAGGGGTAGCTGTTCTGTTCAGGGACAACGTCTTCTGGGAACACGGTTTACCAAGAAAGGTTATCAATGATTGAGGGCTGCAGTTTGTCTCTAAGTTCATGGATGATCTATATGGGATCCTAGGAATACAGGCTAACAAATCCACGGCTTATCACCCACAAACTGATGGACAAACAGAATGTGTTAATCAGGAAGTCGAGGAATTCCTGACAATGTTTGTCAATCATCAACAGGACAATTGGAGTGATTGGCTTGCAGTAGCTCAATTCTGCCACAATGATTGAGTACATTCATCTACAGGGTTCTCACCATTTTTCATGAACTATGGAAGACATCCAAACAAGGGAATGAATCTGCTGTACCAACCAAAAACCATTGTAATGGAAGAACTGGTCAAAGAAATTGAGGATGTTCATGCCAAGGCTAAGACTGCATTGGAGAAAAGCAATGAAAAGGCGGTGGGATGCTCACAGAACACCAGCACAAAATTATCAACCTGGCGATAAGGTATACCTCAGCACAGAAAATTTGCCAACACTTCAAGCAACTAAGAAGTTAGACGGCAAGTTTTTGGGTCCCTTAGAGGTGGTTGAGAAGGTCAGTGAGTCTGCATACCAGTTAAAGATCCCTGCTGCATGGAAGATCTATAACTGTTAGGACTAATCCTCATACACAATCACAAGCTTCGGAGAAGAAATAGATTATAGAGACAAAGCTAGACACAATAGTCTGTGACCTACAAGGAGGAAACAATCTAGAGTCTTAAGGACTCCTACCTACAGATGCACTCCTTATATACCTGAGCCGTTGGTCTGTGCGCACAGTCTGCGCAGCTGCTAAGGCTATGCACGCGCAGCAACAAGACCCAGACCCATCTCCCAGACCTGTCCGGACTCACCCAGACTCCTGGTCCCTTCCCGCAAATGCCGTTTCACCCAATATCCCCTAATAGCCCTGATCATATAGCCACCCTGGGTTATATAATCCTCCTGCCATATCTGGATAGGGGTCCCGTGCCGTATGCTCGCGTTTTGTTATACGTCTGTAGGCCTCTGAATAAAATAGAGAAAAATACAGAAAAAAGGTCCAGATCGTAACATGACCTCCTCCTTAAGACTTCACGTCCCGGGAAGTCACGCGTTGGTCGTAAATCGCTTCAGCGCCGAGCGCTATATTATGCGATGGTTTGCCTTAGGGGAATCAAGCGTGGGTTTAACCGGCCCACCGCGCTCAAGGTCTCTTGAGAACGCCCCTTCCGTGTCAGGTTCAGCGTATATGAGTTTACGGTCGCCTTTCCACCGTTGCCAATTCCGTTTTAATTTGTCGAGGTAATCACGCTCGAATTTGCCGTCTTCCCACCCGAACAACCGTTTGGGAGCCCTTGTATCTGTGTAATTTTGCCAGTTTTTAAACCGTAAGTCTGTGATCGCCAGTCACCTAGGTGCACTTGGGTTTTGCCTGTGGAACTTCTGAACCTCCTTCTTAGCATTGGCAAGGTTCTCTGCAGGTTCCCATGTAGATTCCTCTACTGGGTAGTTTTTCCATTTGACCAAATATTCCAACCTGCCACCGTTTTGTCCACTGACTCTACTGTCCATGACCTCTTCAACTTCGTACTCGTCGTCCTCGGATTCCTCTACCATCTGCGCCTCTTTACGTTTGGCAACTTTTTCTATTTGATTGGGGAATTCTGGAGCAGTGTAAGGTTTCAAGAGTACTTCGTTGAAAACGTTGTAGATTTTCCATGCAGCAGGAACTTTCAGTCAATATGCAGAAGTGCCAACTTTCTCCACCACTTCCAAGGGACCCACAAACTTGCCGTCTAACTTCTTAGTTGCTCGAAGCGTTGGCAAATTTTCTGTACTAAGGTATACCTTATCACCGGGTTGGTAATTTCGTGCTGGTGTTTTATGAGCATCCCATCGCTTTTTCATTACTTCAGCGGTTTTCTCCAGCGCGGTTTTAGCTTTGGCGTGGACATCTTCAATTTCTTTAACTAGTTCCTCCATGACCACGGTTTTTGGTTGATACAGTGGGTTCATCCCCTTGTTGGGATGTCTCCCATAGTTCATGAAAAACGGTGAAAACCCAGTAGACGAATGTATCCGGTCATTATGGCAGAATTGAGCCACTGCAAGCCAATCACTCCAATTATCCTGTCGATGATTGACAAACATTGTCAGGAATTCTTTGACTTCCTGATTAATGCATTCTGTCTGTCCATTGGTTTGCGGGTGATAAGCCGTGGATTGATTGGCCTGTATTCCCAAGATCCCATACAAATCGTCCATGAATTTTGAGACAAACTGCGGTCCTCGATCGCTGATAACCTTTCTTGGTAAACCATGTTCCCTGAAGACGTTGTCTCGGAACAGAACCGCTACTCCTTGTGACGTGATTGACGACGTTGTTGGGAGGAAGTACGCCTTTTTTGTGAACCGATCTACTACGACCATGATCATGTCGTTTCCTTTGGAATCTGGTAACGGTCTGATTAAGTTGACCGAGATGACTTCCCAAGGTGCGTCCGGGATCTCATTTGGATTTAATGGCGCTGCTCTTGGCTGTCGATCCGGTTTTACTCTCTGGCATGTTTCACATCCTCGTATAAAGCGTTCAATGTCCTTTTGCATTTGTGGCCACCAGAAGTTGCGAGTGAGACTCTCCACGGTTTTGACTACCCCTGAAT
Source organism: Amanita rimosa (assembly GCA_023014395.1). Lineage (NCBI taxonomy): Eukaryota > Fungi > Basidiomycota > Agaricomycetes > Agaricales > Amanitaceae > Amanita > Amanita rimosa. The sequence goes on from JAEBUO010000051.1 coordinate 217,023, forward strand.
GTCCCCAGGAGTGATGAATCTGAATCAAATCGCCCCTGATTCGCGCATCCGCTGGAACGTAGATTCAACCCTTCCATTCAACTAGTCCTTTCTCGATTTTAAAGTCCGGGTCCTGCTGTTCGATACCCTGCCAAACCTGAGTTTCCCATTGCTGAGCTGAGACCTTTTGGATTTCCTTAATGATGTCCTCGATTGCCCAATCATCATCATAGATCCTTACGAACAAATGATCCTTCAGGAGTATCACCCCTTCATTATCATTTTGTCCCTTTTCATGTCCTGCTCTCCTCGACAATAAATCCGCTTTTGAGTTGGACTTTCCGGACCGGTGTTTAATGACAAAGTTGAATTCCTGCAAGTCCGTGACCCATCGTGCCTGTCGTCTATTCAGATTCTGTGGTTTTCGGAAATACGTGAGGTTTTGATGATCCGTTAAAACCTCAATCTGTTCCTTTGCACCTTTCAGGTAATGAGACCATTCATAAAACGCATGCATGACTGCAAGCATTTCCTTGTCATAGATCTCATAATTCCGTTCCCCTTCATTTAACGATTTGGAAATGAAAGCCACCAGTCGCCATGTGCCGTCCTTGCTTTGCTGGGACAAAATTCCACCAATTGCAAAATCAGACACATCTACTTCAACACGAAATTGACCATCATCGTCGGGAATTTTGAGGACTACCTCCCTCGCCACAAGGTCTTTCAGTCCCTGAAAGGCCAATGTCTGCTGATCCGTCCATTGCCACTCAACCTTCCCAGTAAGACCTGTTAAAGGTTTTGCCATTTTAGCAAAACCTTGGACAAAGCGCCGGTAAAAGTTAATGAAGCCCAAGAACTGCTGCAAGTCACGTTTGCAGGTAGGCAGCAGCCAATCCACCACAGCCTGCACTTTGCCTTTCTCCATTTGGATAGAATCTTGACTAATAACAAGTCCCAGGAAATCTATCTGAGGTTGATCAAACCAGCACTTCTCCGGTTTCAATGATAACTTGTGATTTTCCAGTTTCGCTAAGATGCAGTTGACATGCATCGTGTGTGTGTCCTGTGATTGGGAAAACACCAGAATATCATCCATATAAATGACGACCCAACCTTCCGCAATTTCTTGCTGAAAGATATCGTTCATCATCGTTTGAAATGTTGCTGGAGAGTTGCAAAGACCAAAAAACATAACTAAAGGTTCAAATAGGCCCCGATGAGTTTTAAAAGCCGCTTTCCACTCATCTCCTTCTTTGATCCTAATGTTATTATAGCCCCATTGAATATCCATTTTGGAGAAGACTTTGGCTTTCGATAACTGGTCAATCAATTCTCCGATCAAAGGTAACGGGTATCGGTTCTTCCTCGTGATGTCATTTAATTTTTGATAGTCCTGTACTGGTCTCAATTTACCATCCTTCTTTTTGACAAAGAAGAACGGTGATGCCTGCTTGGAGGTGCTTGGTCTGATCCGTCCAGACTTCAAGTTTTCTTCTAAGAACTTGTTAGGAATCCATCCTAACGCATCTTTTTCTTCCTTTTATCTTGCTAGTGGTCTGGGACCACTCTGGGACATCTATACATGATCTGGGATCATGGAAGAGACTATAGGAACACTTCGCGTGGGTTAGCGCATGGGAGCGCTCACTAGAAGACGAGACGATGGTTGGTTGGGCCAACCACCTACATACTAGGAAAGAGATCGCAACCCTGGGTGGCAGTGCGCGCGGATCACATCAGCGCATCAGTACATCACCCCAATAAGGCATGGGATCAGCGGTAATGCTCGACAGCTTGATATGGCAACAGCAACTCCCTGTTGGGGATCGCGGGAGGCCTGTGAGCAGTATGCCTCATGGAATAGGGCCCAGGCGGAGACTGTGGGAGTGCCAGGCTGAGGGGAAGGTTCTAGGCCATGGGCGCATGTGGAACTGTCAAGGGCGCACAGCATTGCTAAAGATAGATGAAGTCCAGAAGCAGCGCTCAAGGGTCTGGAAGCAGCGCTCAAGCAGTATGAGTCACTGAGGCTGTAGAGGTGCCAGTGGGAAGGGTCGCAAGGGGTCTTAGAAGAATAGTATATAAGACCAGCTGTAGGTAGTCTTGGTTCCCCAAGACTTAAGATAGTTTATCTTACGCTCATTGTATGGGCATTAGATTCTGTCTAATGTAGTCTCAATTACATTCCTTCTCTATGTTCTTATCCCCCTCTCTTCTCTGCAAGGCTTGTGGGTTTGTGTTGAGCGTGAGCTCGTAACAGAACTCATCCAACTGTTCCTGTTCTTCTTTATTCAACGGGTATACTTTACAGTCAGTCAGCTGTCCTCCTGGAATAAACTCGATGGCATGATCCCATGGCCGTCTTGGTGGTAATTCATCAAACGTTTCCTTCTCAAACACTTTTCTGTATTTGAGCTAATGTCCTGGTACTGTCTCTTCTAATGATCACTTTTTACTAGCCAGCGCCTCTTTTGCTGCAATGTCGGTTGAGAGCGGTTGTAATTTCAACTCCTCTAGTCCTACATGTACAGCAAGTAGGCATTCTCCAGCCTCTAAGGATTCGGTTTCGTCTACCTCCTCCTCAGGTTTGCTTACACTGGACTGATTCCAGCAAGTTCCCGGACAACGGCTGAAAGTTACTTCATGTTTCTTCCAATTCATACTGGGATTATGCAACTGTAACCAGTCATGACCCAAAAACAAATCCGTCTTCCCTAATCGTGCGACACAACAATCCATAACTTCTTCATGATCTCCAATGCGTAGTTTAAACTGAACCATGTATTCGATATTCCCCATGGTATTACGGGTTCCATCTGCATTATAGACTGGCACTGGTCGTAAGAGGCGTCGCTTGTTCATCCGGTGTTTTTCTACAAACTCATCGTTGATACATGATCCTGTGCATCCTGAGTCAACTAAAGCCGTCACAGGAATTGTGGATCCTGTATCCATGGTGGTTATGATTCCTTTAAGGTTCATCTCTTGTTTTCCTGAAGCTTTGACAATTTGTTGTCGTAATTGTGCCAAGTTCCACATGGCTTCTGACTCTGATTGCTGGTTCAGTTCCTTCAACAGCTGTGGTGTTACTTCAGATAAACGTTTTTCATGAACCCATCCCTTCAAACAATCTATAGCAACAGTTTCGTTTTGTTGCCATATCCTTCTCATTACCCATGCAGGGGTCCATTGTTTAATCCTGGGTTTGGCGCTCACATTTAAGTTTTGAATCCGATGAATATGAGACGAATATTCATATAACAATCCTTGTACGTTTGCACAAGAGTCATTGTTCGATTTTGAAACTCTATCAGCCAGCAGCGCTGAGTGCTCGCCTACTGGCTTTTGCCAAAACCCTTTTCTTTTCCGAGTTCTTTCCACTGCTCCTCGGTAAGCTCCTCTATCCTGACTTCTCTTGCTCTCCACTTTCCCGTATCCTTCCATCGGGGTTTCCTAGGGTCTGGGCATTCTCGGGCAAAGTGTCCTTCTTTGCCGCAATTGTAACAGTTCCCGGTGATAGGTTTTTTACTTTTATCAACATCCATAGCATTCGGATCTTTAGACGTTGTCGGCGTACTGTATTGGAACTGGTTTGGTTTGCTATCCTTGGCAACCGTTTTTTCTTTGTACCCGCCTTGTTGTCTATCCGGTCCGTATGCTTCTGTTGCCTTACGATAGGCTCGTGCTAGTTCTATCGCCCGATCCTGGATCTGTTTCAGGGTTGCATCATCCCCTAAGTTTCCATGTCTGATCAAATCCCGTCCCAATGCAGGATTGATGTTTTGTTTGAATAGTGCAATCAACGCTCTATTGTCCCATCCGACCAATGGTACTAGGGCGTTGAATCTGACTACATGATCTTCAATCATTGTGCTCCCTTGTTTTAATGCAAGAATTGCATCTGTTGCCTTTTCCCGAGTTTCGGTTGACATGAAGAATTCATGCATTTGTGTTGTAAAATCTTCCCATGAAATAAAGGGAAACTGATTCCTTAAGGGACGTCTGATTTCATGATCATTCACAATGACACCTTGATTCAGCGAGGCCCAGGACAGGTTAGTTGGCCATCCAGAATCAACCATTTCATTTTGGTATTCTTGGTCTGCATCCTGAACTGCTTTGAGTTTCACTCCTGCCCAATCTCCCGCTCGATTATCTTTGCCTTTTCTGATCCGATATAAACAGATCGAGATCTTTCGATCTAACTGAGTTTCTCGAGCCAACGTAAAGTATGTTCTCATCTGCCTCAGCCATCCGTCCACCATACGGGGGTCTCCTTCGTAATAGTCTGGCATCTCGGCTTTGGTAAGAGGTGTGGGTGGCGGAATTGGATTGGCTCGCCGATACTCATTTACTATTTCAGCCACCACCTGTCCGATTGCTGCGATGGTTTCTTCTCGCTGCATTTGTTGTCTCTGAATGACATCTTCCTGAGCCGCTATTTGAGCCGGGGTAGCGCCTGCAGGAGCAGGTAGTTCTATATCTTCAGCCCATGCGGTTCGCCATCCTGTTAATGCATTATACATATGTGCCAGCATATCAGTTGTAAACCGAAATGCTCCCAGCCGTTTATGTCCTGATCCTTTTCGTTCCAAAAAGAACATATATCTCCAGGCTTGAAGTCCATCCAGACAAGGCTCCACATGATAGCAATTATCAACCCCTTGAGTGGGTCTGATGGTAATCCGTGCTCTGGTGTTCCTTAATCTGGGATCCCATGACACCAATTCAAATATTTGGGGATAGGCTGGCCAGTTGTATTGATTCCAGTACTGCACTTTAATCATACTGAGGTAACAATATCTGGGGATATCAGGATGAACTGAAAAATTGCTGTATCAACAATGGATTTCTACTGCTCCTTCTATATTCCCATTTAGGGCATGCATTAACCGATTTCGTTCCTTGGCGGTTAAAACCAGACCATCGTGTTTCAATGTATAGGTATTGAAACTGATCAATAGCAGTTTAATATTTGATTGCGTATTGAACAACGCTTCCCATACGGCCGATCCAGGTTCTAACTGATTTAGAACATCCTCCAGGGTTTTCTTTTCCCTGGCTATCTGCTGTTCAAGTTCCTTGAACCAGCGTTTTTGCATTAACTGTTCATGGCATATTTTTAGCAATTCTTGCCACACGTCCTCTTGTTCCCTGATGGCCGCTTCCTCAGTGCGCCATGCCGCTAATTTCTCTTGACGTTTCATTTCCTTTTGAAGACGTCTCTGTTCCTTCTGCCAGCGCTGCCAAGCCCTGACATGTGCATCACGAGGTTGGTTGTCGGTCCGAACCTCCTTGGTTACTGTAGCGGGTAATTTCTTTGCTGCGCACCCCTGCGCCCATCCGATCGAGAAGATGATCCCGATTTCTTCAAGGGTCATGCTGGCCCTTGGCAATATGTAATTGAACAGCCCTGCCATTCCGATTGTTTTTGATCTTTTTAGATCCGCGATTCCGATGACGCCTCAAGTAGAGGGATGTCGCCTCTTCGTCCGTAAATGTACTTCCTAATACGTCCACTGTCTGATGTGGTCAATAACGCACCCGCACTCAGATCTTCGATTTGATTCCTTCAACTGACCCAGATGTGTGGTGCCTGGGTTTTCACTGAGATGTCCTCGTGCTCAGATCAATAGATCCGATACGTAATTGGTGTTCTCAGACTGTATCTCCTTGATACACGACACACAAATGGATTGTTTTCGAGGGTTCCGCCCCCTTTTCCGCAATACTAGTGCTGGTGCCTGCAAGACCCTGCCCGGTCGACTACAGCGCACTCCAAGCTCTCGCCTAGTACTGTTTGGTTGCCAGTAGCCAATTGGCTGTAGTCACCTTACAACGGTAAGATGAGGCTATCTGTTGTTGATGTCGACGTCGCCTAGAGTCCTCGAGGCTGTCTGTAGGCACGTGCTGTAACATGTACAGAGTCAGACGGTGTACTGAAATGAAACTCTCCTTGTCACTGTCCACGACGGCGAGCAAGACTTGCTCCGCGCTATGACCAACGATGAAGGGTGTGATGTAGAAGACTCTAGATTATGTTAGGACTAATCCTTATACACAATCACAAGCTTCGGAGAAGAAATAGATTATAGAGATGAAGCTAGACACAATAGTCTGTGACCTACAAGGAGGAAACAATCTAGAGTCTTAAGGACTCCTACCTACAGACGCACTCCTTATATACCTGAGCCGTTGGTCTGTGCGCACAGTCTGCACAGCCGCTAAGGCTATGCACGCGCAGCAACAAGACCCAGACCCATCTCCCAGACCTGTCCGGACTCACCCAGACTCCTGGTCCCTTCCCGCAAATGCCGTTTCACCCAATATCCCCTAATAGCCCTGATCGTATAGCCACCCTGGGTTATATAATCCTCCTGCCATATCTGGATAGGGGTCCCGCGCCGTATGCTTGCGTCTTGTTATACGTCCGTAGGCCTCTGAATAAAATAGAGAAAAATACAGAAAAAAGGTCCAGATCGTAACAATAACATTTTTAATGAAGTACTTTTAAAGCCATATACTGTTCCGGAATTCCCCAACCAAATTGAAAAGGTTGCCAAATGCACAGAGGCACAAATGGTAGAGGAGTTGGAGGATGATGAGTATGAAGTTGAAGAAGTCATGGACAGCAGAGTTAGTGGACAAAACGGTGGTAGACTGGAGTACTTGGTCAAATGGAAGAATTATCCTGTGGAAGAATCAACACGGGAACCAGCAGAAAACCTCGCTAATGCTAAAAAAGAGGTTCAGAAATTCCATAGACAAAACCCAAGCACACCCTGACAACTGGCATCTACAGACTTACGGTTTAAAACCTGGCAGAATTACATGGATACAAAGGCTCCCAAGCAGTTGTTCAGTTGGGAAGATGGCAAATTCGAGCATGACTACCTCGACAAATTAAAACAGAATTGGCAATGGTGGAAAGGCGACCGCAAACTCATCTATGCAGAACCTGACATGGAAGGGGCATTCTCAAGAGACCTTGAGCGCAGTGGGCTGGTTAAACCCACGCTTGATTCCCCTAGGCAGACCAACACATGACTTCCCAGGATGTGAAGTCTTAAGGAGGAGGTCATGTTACGATACGGACTTTTTTCTTTATTTTTCTCTATTTTATTCAGAGGCCTATGGACGCATAACAGGACACAAGCATACAGCGAGGGACCCCTATCCAGATATGGCAGGAGGATTATATAACCCAGGGTGGCTATACGATCAAGGCTGTTAGGGGATATTGGGTGAAACAGCATTTGCGGGAAGGGACCAGGAGTCTGGGTAAGTCTGGACAGGTCTGGGAGAAGGGTCTGGGTCTTGTTGCTGCATGTGCATAGCCTTAGTGGCTGCGCAGACTGTGTGCACAGACCAGTGACTCAGGTATATGTATAAGGTGTGTGTTCTGTAGGTAGGAGTCCTTAAGACTCTAGATTGTTTCCTCCTTGTAGGTTACAGACTACTGTGTCTAATAGCTTCATCTCTATTCTATTATCTTCTCTGAAGCTTGTGATTGTGTCAAGGATTAGTCCTAACACAATTGTTGCAGCATGGCAACCTGTTAAACCTATGCATGCACCTTCAATGCAGAAAAAGGCATCAAGGGGTATCCATTGTATGCCCACTTTGCAGTGGAGGCAGCAGTGGTAGCAATGGAATTGGTGTCAAAGACTGAGAAAAGGAAAGGGACAAAGAGGACTTTTGGGACAACACAACAGAAAGCTGGTCAACCTGATTCTGGCAGGCAACCCTGCATAGCAGGCAGGTTTAGAGTGGCATTGGATATATTGTTTGAGATGCTCAAAAAAAAGATTGATATGCTGTTGCATACTAGCAGATGAATGTGACATGCCATTTCTTGAACAACCATGATGGTTACAGTGAATTGGCTGAATATACTTAGCTGCTACTCACTTGACTTAAATCTTCTTAGCCACTACTCACTTGACTTAAATCTTCTTAAATGCTACCCCCTTGATTTAGATCTCCTTAATGGACTTAGATACAAATGTGGTGACTTAACTAAATAAAGCCCTAAGTAAGTTGAGACACAAAAAGTGTCTAAAGTAGAAAAAGTTCAGACCCATATTCCTGATGAGCAAGCTATGAGCATTCCATTTCATGTGGGTTCTTTTGTAAAAAATTTCAGCATGGGCCAACTTATCTGAAAAAGGCAATAATATAAATATATGCAAGAAAAAAAAATAGTGAAATGCATTGAACATGTCAAGTGCAGTAGAAAGTGATTTATATCTGGAAGCAATTGTTTCAAAACACATTTTCAATAATTGTAGAACATACATTGATTGGCACCTTCAAACAGTAAACACTACCATGGTGGTCATTCCCAGTACAATTCTCACTCCATCCTTTCGGAAAATTCCACTGTAGATTCCGCGACTGGGGTTCGTCTTTCGGAACGATGAGAATGTAGCGTACTTGCACAACCGGGGCAGCCTGCTCAGCTGCCGTCTTTCTCTTCTTTTGTGGACGGTCCTCTTGAAGTTGATTCTTCAGGATCGCAATAATTTCGCAGATCTTCTGATAACCCTTTGCAGAGCCTCCATGCTTTCGTGACATGGTCATCTGAAGTATCCACAAAGTCGCAGACTTATTCACATGGTCAAGGTCAATGGTAAAGGCATCGAACAAGGGAAAGTTTGGGTCGTCTGGAATATAGTACGATTTGTGCCCCAGACAATTGGAAAGATTGGCGATGGCCTGAAGCCTAACAACATTGCGTCTGCCTTTGGTCAATTGTTGCTTAGGGGGATCCTGGAACAAGGTGAAATGCAGCGGATCAAAACTATCAGACTTCATATTGAAAAGTTCAAGGTCCTCTGTAGAGCCTGTTATATAACGATGAGCAAATGGCTCAAGCATCCATCCTACCAATCCCCCTGCTTCTGGAAATTCTTGAAGGAAGGAAATTTGCTGGCGAATTTCCTGATCCTTTGCTTCATTCAGTTTCCGGAGAACGCTCTTAGCAATCCAGCTCGACTTGAAGTCCACCTCCCAACAAACACTCAGAAGAGGGCCTTGATCAACTGGGGAGAGAGCAAAGATTCGATCGGATATCACGTTACTAGAACCTTCTTGTTTAGAGACGGCAAGTACAGCCGCCCTCAAATCTGCGTATCCGATGTTTAAAGCCCTCTTATGGCTCTCTGTCATCCATGGATAGTTGAAGACCGCGCCAAACACGTCACGAGCTGAATATCCAAAACGGTCGATCGCCATGTCTAGAAGGTAGTTGATAGCATCCTCAGGCGACAGTTGCACACTGTCCTCTTCATTGTAATGTTCCTCGAGGAGCGCACGGATGCCGAGGCAGACATCTAATGGATCTGAACCACCCGGATTCGGGAAGGAACTTCGGCGAAGCGCAGCCAATAGGGAGTGGTACTCGAGCTGATGTTGCAACCTGGGTAGTGTACGCTCAGACGTGGACAGAAATGTGTTGTCAGTAAGACCCACCCTTGCGCGAGCTCGTCATGAGTCCACAACGGAAGACCTGTGTGCAGAGGCATCCGTTCTTTATTCCAGATCTTGTATCGAATGGGATTGAGTGAAGCTGTCTGCACTGGCAAACATGGATAGGTGACCAAGAACTTCTTCGGCTCTTTCGGCTTACGGATATCAAACAATGACCAGATAAATATGTTCGAGGAGTAGAATACAGGCCAAGGGAGTGATGCATCAATACTCTGAGCTTCTCTATAATAGACTTGATCATGGAAGAAAAGGTACAGCGCTTTGCCATCTGGAGAGAAGAGGACGACTTGCTTCCGCTGTAAAAGTCGAATAAGGAGATAGTAAAGGAACAATGTCTTGCCTTCAAACACAATCCATCTTAGCGATATAGTGGGTGTGTGGAAATGTAGGTACGTACCAATTCCAGGCTGACCAGTTATGATAACCCCTTTCCTACCGTCCGATATTATTGCCTGTGCCCAGACAGTGTCGAACATCGTTACATAGGACTCCCGGACTAAAATTGATGATATAGATGGGTCGACACGGCGGGGAAGCAGAAGTTGGAATCCAGGAGAAGTGGATTGGCCCTCTGGAACTCCATGCCAATTTTTACGGATAGTCTGCCAATGTTCCCTGGCAGGCCTCCATACGGCTCTAGATTCAGTGTTCCACTCCCAATTATCAGGATCTATAAGTAGGTCAAGACGGATGATTATCGCACCCGCGTGGTTGGGCTCGCTCACCAGCATTTTTATCAGATAGCGTAAAGTTTCTGGTGTGCCGTTCTATGATATTTGGGGAGTGCTGCATATCGGGCAGGAAGGGAGTGGCAGGACGTACGAAACAAATGACGTCACGTCACACCGCAGAGAACATACAACACGTGATCACCTACGTACAGCACGATTAATTGTAGTACTGGCCTCTCCAACAAAATTACACATACGACTGCTGCCATATCTCCGCTGTTCAACTTCACGAACGTCGTACAATATCAACGGTGAAAAATGTCGGAGCAAGGAGTTCCCCAGTTCATCTGTCGAACCAAGCAGGGACTTGGCAATCGATGCCAGGCTCTGTCCTTTGGAAATGCTACGTGGTCATTGAACGAATGTATCTATTACTCTTTTTTGCAGCGTGCCGCACAAATTGAAGTGCAAAAGTTTGTGGTGGAATGTCATCTCCATCCCTCAATACAAACACGGGCGCCAAGGCTATCGGTCATATGCACGGCTACTACTCTCAAGCGGTTAAAGGCACTCTTCGGGGGGCATACAGGATACGTGCTAGGGACTTAGACAATGACGTTTATAGACTTGCAATTGCAATTGTCTCTTCAATCCACAGCAATCCAATCCAATCTCTGCAGAAAGACTGCCGGTCAGATGCACATTACTCTCTCAACAATGTCTTACCTGCTCTCGGCCCGACGTTCACTTGGTGAAGCGCGTGATCATCCTATCATTACCTGTCGATTCGTCGAATAAACACCCTTGCTAACGATCAGTACAGTATACATCAGCAGGCCAATCAGTTATTTCACCATCTCGCCTCTCCACCCCGCAAACACGCGGATGACACTCAGGTCTGCCCCTCCACTCCCTGGACCTCCTTCGCCTGTTCCATCCGCGTTGGAAGTGGAAGCGGTGAAGCTGAGGCCAGCGATGAGAGTCAACGTGTTTGGCTAGGGATGGGGTGAAATTGTTTTCTTTGTTTTCTTGCTCGGTTGCGAGACCAACTAGAATTGTTAAGCCAATCGTAAAGCGATTCCCAAGAACGGACTTGCATCCACGTTTCGGCGTTTGTTGAGGCGAGCGAGACTCTCAAAAGGTGTTTTGATATTTTTTGCGGGAATGCATTCTACTAGCTGTTGCTATCGCCCATGAGGATGAAGCTGGAGAGAGTGGACGAGATCAACGTTAATCACGTGGGATGGAGAGCTCGGACAAGAGGTCGTCGTCGTCGTACAACCGCAGTCGTCGCCGATAGAATAGCCAGGCTCGTCGTTTGATGCGACATAGACGTCGTAATGGCCTGAGGCTGCGTTCGCGTGTGCCTCTGCTAACCGTCCCAAGTCGATGATTGTATATTGAATGTTGAGGCACAAACTGGGACGTTACGCGTTATCCAGCATTAGTAGTCACGCCCTTGCTCTCGACGCTAGCTGGTCATTACTTCACCCTTAACGATAAAATCAACACGAGCAATGGAAAACCTGGATGAGGAAATTGCCATGCATCGACAAGCACTTGATGTCACACCAGAAAATCATCCAGATCGTGCCAATCACCTCGCCAGCCTGGGGATTGCCCTCCATCATCGTTTTCAACAAATTGGGATGGGGCCAATGGAGGATCTTGATCAGGCAATTGCCATGATTCAACAAGCACTTGACCTCATGCCAGAAAATCATCCGAATCGTCCCATGTACCTCGGTTACCTGGGGAATGTACTTCATCGTCGTTTTGAACAGATGGGATCGATGAAGGACCTTGAGCAGGCGATTGCCATGAATCAACGAGCACTTGATGTCACACCAGAAAATCATCCAGATTGTGCTGTGTACCTCGGTAACCTGGGGTTTGCACTTCGTCGTCATTTTGAACAGATGGGGTCAATGGAGGACCTTGATCAGGCAATTGCCATGAATCAACGAGCACTTGATGTCACACCAGAAAATCATCCAAATTGTGCCATGCACCTCGGTAATCTGGGGAATGCACTGTGTAGCCGTTTTAAACGGACAGGGTCAATGGAGGACCTTGATCGGGCAATTGCCATGTATCAACGAGCACTTGATGTCACACCACAAAATCATTTGCATCATGCCATGTACCTCAATAACCTGGGGAGTGCACTTCATTGTCGCTTTGGACAGATGGGGTCAATACTTGATCAGATAATTGCCACAATCCAACAAGTCACACCACAAAATCTTCTGGGGATTGCACTTCGTTGTCACTGTGAACAGATGGATGCAATCCTTGATCGGGCAATTGCGACAATCCAACAAGCACTTGATGTCACACCACAAAATCATCCAAATCGTGCAATATACCTCAGCAACTTGGGAAAAGTACTTTATAGTCGTTTTGAGTGGACGAGATCAAGGGAGGACCTTGATCAGGCAATTGTCACAAATGAACAAGCAGCAGGAATTGTCTCAGCTTCCCCTTCTTCTAGAATCATGGCTGCAGATTTAGCTTCACAGTGGCTCATCAAAACTGCACAGCTTGATCGTGCCAAACCCCTCCTGAAGATGGCTGTTGAGCTCCTGCCTGTCATTGCTCCACATACTTTAAACCCACATGATCGTCAAGTTGCCTTGTTTCAATTTTCTAGAATCACTTCCCGTGCAGTATCAGTTTTCATCCAATGCGGCGAGTCTGCTTGCAGCGCATTGCAGCTATTGGAATTAGGAAACAGTATATTGGCAAATTTGCAACTACAAGTGCGATCCGATATCGTCGATCTCGAGCAATCACATCCTGAAATTGCACAGAAATTTGTTCGTTTAAGGGAACAACTTGATCCTCCCAGGGTAAGTCCAAATGAATAACAGTGTTGCGTCGAGCCAACTTACTGATGACCGAAATTGCATACAAGGCTACTACGGAGCTGTCAGCGCAGCCCGTCAGTGCCAGCTTGGACCGCAATGTCGACAACGACCGTCGTGAGATAGCAAAACAGTTTGATCAACTCCTGGCAGAAATTCGAAAGCTTCCAAAATTTGGCGACTTCCTTCGAGTTCCATCAGAATCAGTACTCAAGGAATTAGCTGCTGCTGGACCCATTGTTGTATTCAACGTCTCTGAAATTCGAAGCGATGCAATTATTGTTACTCTCAATGACATTCATAGTATTCCACTCCCAAAGCTTCAATATGCTGACTTACAATCTTACACTACGCAGTTTCTCAATGCTACGCGTACGACTGGAAAACGGACTCAGGTGGAGGGCCGAAAAAAAATTCATGAGGTGCTGCAGTGGCTCTGGGACGTTGCAATAGAACATATTCTCGACGAAATCGGGTTTAAAGATCACAATCCCTGTCATTGGCCAAGGGTCTACTGGGTCGGGAGTGATCTCCTCAACATATTGCCAATTCATGCTGCGGGTTACCATGGATCTGGATCAGCTAGAACCGTTATCGATCGTGTCATTTCGTCTTATACCCCAACACTCAAAGCGTTGAAATATGCCTGTGAACGAAGAGAACGATCGGCAGTAGGAGTTGTCCAACAAAAGGTAGCGCTGATTGGTTGGCCCGACTCTAAGTCAAAAGAAGACGGACTTGTGTTTGTTTCAGATGACGTCGAAGAATTGTACTCGTTGCTATCACCATCTATACAGACAACAGTATTACCGGCGCCAGACAAGAATAACGTTCTAGCGAACTTGGGCGGCTACCAGGTCGTCCATTTTTCATGTCACGGTTATTCGTCGGCCACAGATCCATCTGAGAGTCGATTACTGCTCAAAAACTGGAAGAAAGCTCCTCTTACGGTTGCCGACCTTACTGCGACGAACATTTCACATGGCCAATTGGCATTTTTATCAGCATGTCACTCGGCGGCCTTGGGAGAGTCGGAAAATCCTAGCCTTCTGTCGCAATCTATCAGTCTCTCATCGGCAATACAGCTTGCTGGTTATCCATCAGTTATTGGCACATTGTGGAAGGTGATTGCAAGCGAGTCGGCAACTGTCGCAAAGGATGTGTATGCAGGAATGTTGGTAGGGAATGATAGGTTGGCATATGAACGGTCTGCGGAGTTTTTACATCATGCTGTAAGAAGCCTTCGAGAGCGCACACGCAAATCGAAAGGTTTCAAAGGCAAGACAGTATGCGATGATCCATTAGTATGGGCACCATTTATACATATAGGAGTATAGCAGGTAACGTACTGTTTTTTTTTCTTTATTCTCGTACTTTGAAATATTCTGTCACTAGGCTTCTGTAGTTTTACCCATACCCGCAACATCGTTTTTTGATTTTGTCGTATTCTTTCTTGAATTCATGATGCGCCGCCACTGCCAGTGAGTCCCCACTCCCGATCAGTATGTCCACTGTAGGTCTAAAAGGGCACATATGTTAACTCGCATCCCGGAATTCTTAAGTATGTGATGCTCTTGTTTATGCATCAAACAGAATGACCTGCTCTTTTCCATCGCACTCATCAAATGCTCGTGGACTTCAATTTCCGTGTCCTTAGTTTCCTCGTCAACCTCGAAATCCTCGAAATCCTCATCCTCTGCCTCAGTATCTGATTTCGCCTGCATCTCTCAGAAAATGTTCCACCGAATCCCATTGTTAAGTATAAATTTCCGAGCGCCCGCCATGGACCATGGTGGCAGGAGTATTCGTATTTGGTTGAAAAAACGCGCAGTCAAACACAACCAAATTCTGTGCGTAAATTTGACGCAACTGATTGGATTGAGGACGCAGAAACATAATAGGTGCGAATCACTTTGCAATGAGTCAAGCTTCAAGCTACAAGACTCCACGCACTCATGCTATACGAAGAAATAGACTTTACTCACTGTGCAAAGTCCATTAACTGGACGGTCGGAGGCTCCAGTATTATAATTGGACACTGGCGCGACAAGGACATCAAAACCCGCAGAAACTACCTCAAGATGGGTGTTGGAGCGTAAATCAATGTACGTCCTGTCGTGTCTTGTGCACTGGCTAGAATTTGTCATGTTGTACTCTTAGCAGTGCACGATCGGAAACTCGCCTTCTATTGCATGAAAAGAAACTCGAACGTAAGAAAGAATGGCCCACAGTAATCCTACTGGTGAGGTAATTTTCTCAACTCCGTTAATTTCAAGAGATGATGATTCATCTTACTAGATCCGTATATTGTCCAAGCTCAAGATCCCATCATCATTTTGATCATATGGTATGCCGTCTCATCAGGTCCAAAGAAAAAGATTGTTTACATCAATGGAAAGTTCCTCATTTTACTCCTACCCCAACTAGCGATACTACTGCTGCGGTGAACAGCGTCGAGTGCGGTAATACGAGGAAGGACTTACAACAGGTACTCCCAATCTACCTGATATTCCTGCGCTGACCACTGTGGAAGCAGCACGTGTGGTTGCACATGCAGCCGTTTTTGACATGGAGACCCTTGGATCGCCCATTAAATGTGCTGTTTCGAAAGTCGGCAAGGCTAATGTTCCTGAGCACGCTTTCCGAGTTTAACAACACCGTTAGCGGGATCACGAACGTAAGCATCACCCTACTGTTTATAGTCGTACTTACATTGATTTAATATCTACTCCGCTTGCGTTTCGCTTCGATGGCGTGCACACCATCCCAGACAACCTTTTATGATTTCTCCATCCTGCTCTTGGAATGTCAGATTTTTTTTAGAAAAGAAGAGACCGGCATTTGAAAACTCTTTTGTTGGCGCGGCCGTCAGAAAACAGGCATGTTAAGCAGAAACACGGCACTGGATGTGAAGACGGTTGAATGAGACTCGCCTGGTCATGTTTCTGGTGAGTGACTGAAGTGTGTATGCCCACAGTTAACGCATTAACCCCCAGAACAGACTCGCACCTCACCTGCTCCCCGCATGGTTCCTCAAACATTAACGGTTATCCTGACCCTCTCCTTCAGAAGGACAGGTATGGTCGTCCTCAATATTTACTAGCACCGCCATTTGCAGGACTTTTCACCCACTATTTTGCTCACCCTAGATGATGTACTCGTTGCCACATTCAACCACATCCACTCCCTCCTCCAGATATCGCAAGGAACCCAGTTTCGTCTCTACCTGACCAAAATCCTCCAAACTTACTTCGAGCTGCTGTCTACCATATCAACGCATTGAACGCCAAGTGTCAGCAGTTATTAAAAAAAAACTCTAGATTATACTTCGTGCACATTTTCCGAACAGGACGATACCTCAACGTGGCTCGAAGAGATCAAGGAAGATTGGAGCGCATATTTGGTTGTCGGAATTCATACAATCACAGAAGCGGACATCGCAGGTGGCAGTTGATTACGCGCACAAAAGTAAAGCGCAGGCTGCAGCAAATTCTCCTGTCGGAACTATAGTTAAGGCGATGGCGGATGGAGGAGGACTCGGGGTCGGTGCCAATCCCGACCTCAGTATGAAGGTAGAGGTGTAAGTTGCGGGGTATGGAGAAAAGGCCAGATTCTTTGCGCCTGGAGAACGAGTAATAGCGGTGGAGTATTGCAAGTTGAAATGGAAATGGTTCGCCAGCAAAGCATTGGGAAACGCATACTTGGAAAAGGGGATTGCAGTTCATTCTGTTCGATGCATAAATAAGAGTATATACTTAAGAATTCCGGGATGCGAGTTAACATATGTGTCCTTTTAGACCTCCACTGGACATATTGATCAGTGGTGCATCTTTGAGAAAACAGTCGAACGAAGTTCAAGAAAGAATACGACAAAGTCAAAAAAATGACATTGCGGGTGTGGGTAAAACTACACCTAGTTGTCAAAGTACGTGAATAAAGAAAAAAACAACAGTACGTTACCTGCTATACTCCTATATGTATAAATGGTGCCCATACTAATGGATCATCGCATACTGTCTTGCCTTTGAAACCTTTCGATTTGCGTGTGCGCTCTCGAAGGCTTCTTACAGCATGATGTAAAAACTCCGCAGACCGTTCATATGCCAACCTATCATTCCCTACCAACATTCCTGCATACACATCCTTGGCGACAGTTGCCGACTCGCTTGCAATCACCTTCCATAATGTACCAATAACTGATGGATAACCAGCAAGCTGTATTGCCGATGAGAGACTGATAGATTGCGACAGAAGGCTAGGATTTTCCGACTCTCCCAAGGCCGCCGAGTGGCACGCTGATAAAAATGCCAATTGGCCATGTGGAATGTTCGTCGCAGTAAGGTCGGCAACCGTAAGAGGAGCTGTCTTCCAGTTTTTGAGGAGTAACCGACTCTCAGATGGATCTGTGGCCGAGGAGTAACCGTGACATGAAAAATGAACAACCTGGTAATCGCCTAACTTCTCTAGAACGTTATTCTTGTCTGGCGCATGCAATACCGTTGTTTGTATAGATGGCGATAGCAGTGAGTTCAACTCTTCCACGTCGTCTGAAACAAACACAAGTCCGTCTTCTTTTGACTTAGAGTCGGGCCAACCAATCAGCACTACCTTTTGTTGGACAACGTGCACCGCCGCTCGTTCGCTTCGTTCACGTGCATAGTTTAATGCTTTGAGTGTTGGGGTATAAGACGAAATGACACGATCAATAGCCGTTTTAGCCGATCCAGATCCATGGTACCCCGCAGCATGAATCGGTAATAGGTTGAGTAGATCGCTCCCGACCCAATGGACCCTTGACCAATGGCAGGGGTTGTGATCCTTAAACCCAATTTCGTCGAGAATACATCCTACTGCAACGTCCCAGAGCCACTGCAACACTTCATGAATTTTTTTTCGGCCCTCTACCTGCGTCCGTTTCCCGACGGTGCGGGTAGCATTGAGAAACTGTGTAGTGTAAGATTTTAAGTCGGTATATCGGAGGATTGGGAGTGGAATACTACGAATGTCGTTGAGAGTAACAATAATTGCATCGCTTCGAATTTCAGACACATTGAATACAACAATGGGGCCAGAAGCGGCTAATTTCTTGAGTGCTGATTCTGATGGAACTCGCAGGAAGTCTCCAAATCCTGGAAGCTTTCGAATTTCTGCCAAGACTTGATCAAATTGTTTTGCTATCTCACGGCGGTTGTTATGGATATTGCGGTCCAGGCCGGCACTGGCGAGTTGCGCTGACAGTTCCTTAGTAGCCTTGTATGGGATTTTTGTCATCAGTTGGCTACCGACACGACACTTAGACTTACTCCAGGAGGATCGAGTTGTTCCCTTAAACGAACAAATTTCTGCGCGATTTCAGGATGTGATTGCTCAAGATCGACAATGTCGGATCGCACTTGAAGTTGTAAATTTGCTAATATACTGTTTCCTAATTCCGATAATTGCAATGCGCTGCAAGCAGTCTCGCCACATTGGATGAAAACTGATACTGCACGGGAAGTGATACGAGAAAATCGAGACAAGGCGACTTGACGATCATGTGGGTTCAAAGTGTGTGGAGCGATGACAGGCAGGAGTTCAACAGCGATCTTCAGGAGGGGTTTGGCACGATCAAGCTGTGCAGTTTTGATAAGCCACCGTGAAGCAGCATCTGCAGCCATGATTCTGGAAGAAGGGGGGGCTGAGACAATTCCTACTGCCTGTTCATTCATGGCGACCGCCCGTTCAAGCTCCTCCCTTGATCCCGTCTGCTCAAAATGACGATAAAGTAGATTTCCGAGGTTGCTGAGGTATATTACACGATGTGGATGACTTTCTGGTGTGACAGCAAGTGCTTGTTGGATTGTAGAGATTGCCTGATCAAGGTCTTCCATCAACCCCACTCGTTCAAAACGATAATGAAATACAACTCCCAAATTAGCGAGAGACTTGATATGACGTGGATGATTTTCTGGTGTGACATCAAGTACTCGTCGAATCATGGCAATTGACTGATCAAGGTCCTCCAGTGACCCTCTCTGTTCAAAACGATGCTGAAATGCAATCCCCAGGTTAACAAAGTACAAGGCACAATTTGGATGATTTTCGGGTGTGATGTCAAGTGCTCGCTGATTCATGGTAATTGTTTGATCAAGGTCCTCCACTGTTGACCCGATCTGTTGAAAACGACAATGAAGTAGGTTACTAAGGTACATAGCATAATGTGGATCATTTTGTGGTGTGACGTCAAGTGCTTGTTGATTCATAGCAATTGCTTGATCAAGGTCCTCCATTGACCCTGTCTGTTCGAAATGGCAACGAAGTGCAATCCCCAGGTTACTGAGGTATATGGCACGATGCGCATGATTTTGTGGCGTAGTGTCAAGTGCTTGTTGAATTGTGGCAATCGCCTGATCGAGGTCTTCCATTGACCCTGTCTCCTCAAAACGACGATGAAGAGCAATCCCTAAGTTATCGAGGTACAGGGCACGGTGTGGATGATTTTCTGATGTGATGTCAAGAGCTCGTTGAATCGTGGCAATTGCCTGATTAGTGTCCTCCATTAACCTCATCTTTTCAAAATGACGATGAAGTGCAAATGCTAGGTTACCAAGGTACATAGCACGATTTGGATGATTTTTTGGTGTTATGTCAAGTGCTCGTTGGATTGTGGCAATTGACTGATCAAGGTCCTCCATCAACCCCGTCTGTTCAAAACGACAACGAAGTGCAATCCCCAGGTTACTGAGGTATAAGGCACGACGTGGATGATCTTGTGGCATGACGTCAAGTGCTTGTTGATTCATAGCAATTGCCTGATCAAGGTTCTCCATTGACCCCGTCCGTTCAAAATGACAATAAAGTTCAATTGCCAGGTTACCGAGGTACATGGCATGATGTGGATGATTTTGTGGTGTGGCGTCAAGTGCTCGTTGGTTCATGGCAATGGCCTTATCAAGGTCCTCCATTGACCCTGTCTGCTCAAAATGACGATGTAGTGCAATTGCCAGGTTACCAAGGTATATGGCATGAGGCAGATGATTTTGTGGCGTGATGTCAAGTGCTCGTTGAATCATGGCAATGGCCTTATCAAGGTCCTCCATTGACCCTGTCCGTTCAAAATGACAATGAAGAGCAGTCCCCAGGTTACCGAGGTATATAGCATGATGCGGATGATTTTGTGGCGTAGCATCTAGTGCTCGTTGATGCATGGCGATTGCCTGATCAAGGTCCTCTATTGACTCCCTCTGGTCAAAATGACGGTGAAATGCAATTCCCAGGTTACTGAGGTACATGGGACGATTCGGATGGTTTTCTGGCATGAGGTCAAGTGCTCGTTGAATCATGGAAATTGCCTGATCAAGGTCCTCCACTGACCCCGTCTGTTGAAAACGACTACTAAGTGCAACCCCCAGGCTGGCGAGGCAATTGGCGTGATGCAGATGATTTTCCGGTGTGTTGTCAAGCTCAAGTGCTCGTTGATGCATAGAAATTGCCTGATCAAGGTCCTCCATCGGTTCGCGTTGATTTTATCGTTATGAAGTAATGACCAACTAGCGGTACCAGTGAGAGCGCTGAGAGCAACTTGATGGGCGTGACTGAACGCCGGATAACGCGTGACCGAGTCCCAGCCAATACCGTTTGTGTCCTCAACCCCCGACTTGAGGGCGAGGGCAAATGGTGACGGACATGCAAGCACACGCGGACGCCGCCTCAGGCCATTACGACGTCTACGTCGCATCAGACGATGAGCCTGGCTATTCCATCGGTGACGACCGCAGTGACGACACTCTGTACGACGATGACGACCTCTCATCCGAGCTCTCCATTCCAGACGAATCCATCAACTTTGACCTCGTCTACTCTCTGCACAGTTTTGCCGCAACAGTAGAGGGACAGGCCAATGTCGTCAAGGGCGACAGCCTTATCCTCATGGACGATAGCAACAGCTACTGGTGGCTTGTCGAGGTCCTCAAAACACATGAAGTAGGATACATTCCTGCAGAAAATATAGAGACACCTTTTGAACGCCTCGCTCGCCTTAACAAACACCGAAACGTGGATGTAAGTTCATCCTTCAATGGTAATGGCTTTACACCTGGCTTAACGCTTCTAGCTGGCCCTCGCAACTGAGCAAGAAAAAGAAGAAACTAATTTCACCCCATCCCCTGCCAAATATAATGGAGGAACCTCCCCTTCACCCGACCCGTCTCATCACCTCCGCTCACACTCCCGCCTGACGAGGTCCAAATCTGTTCAATTCAATGCATCCTTCCCTGTGCATCGGTATCTCCCCGCAGTATGGAACGAAGACGAGGATGACGAGGACGACAACTTCGAGTGGGACGACGTGGCGTATATCGGCGAAGATCCTGGCCTTGCGGATGAAGAAAGGGAGCGGGAGCTCGCCGCGATGGAGGCCCTTGGTGCAGTCTCGAGAAGCCCGGATACCTCTATGGAAGAGGCCGCGCGTCAGTGGAATCCAGAGATGACGATTGAGGAGATGCAGGTCCAGGCGAGGGCGAGGCAGATGCTGCAGGCCCGGCAACTTCAGCTTCAGCACCAGCAACAGCAACAGCAACAGATGCAAATGCAAATGCAGCAACCTACTTTGCACCATTCGTCGTCCCGCGAAAGGATGAAGCTCATGGATCCATTGTTGGATGCAGATGTGACCGGCACGCGCAAGGTGTCCGTGACGCCCTCGATTGCGCGCGAAGTGGATGACGGCGCGCCAGTTTTCGGGAGCAATAATCCATTTGTTTCAAGTACGGGTGTGGATGTGGATGTGGATAGGGACAGACCTCTGCAGCCTGTACGTCAACCACAACTACAGCAACTACAGGCACAACATTTGCAACAACAACAACAGCAGCAGCAGCAGCAGGAGTCAGCGGCCGTGGCAGCAGCTGCTACTGCCCTCCGTCCGAAACGACGTGCAGAGGAAACAGACGAAGAAACTACTCCCACCGGCGGCACTGATGAATCGAGCAAGAAACGCGCGAAATCGGGGGTTACCGAGAAAGTCAGCCCACCTGCTTCGACGAGTTCACATAGCAGTGGAGGCAAGTTGAGGAAGGATCCTTCGTCTCGCGATCGTGAGCGAGAAAAGGACAGGGACAGGGATGCGGATAGCGAGGAGAGTGGGGGGAGTGTCAAGAAGAAAAAGGGAGGCGTTTTCAGGGGGCTGTTTGGCAAGAAAGACAAGGACAAGGACAAGGACAAGGATAAGGATAAGGATAGGGACAGGGACAGGGACAAGGACAAGGACAAGGACAAGGAGAGGGGTAGAGGAGTGGAGCGTGGAGCTTCAATAGGTTCGGTGGGCTCTTTCGCGTCCATGTCGGCATCGGCGTCGGCATCAGCGTCAGTTGAGAGTGGGGAGAAGGATTCAGCTAGCCGTGTTTCTGAAGAGTCCAGCCGCAGTGGTCATGCACGACACCGGCACAATGGATCTGGATCGGGGTCGGGTTCGGGATCTGGGTCAGGTGTGGTGGATATTTCACTTCAACAGCAGCAACAATCACAGCAACAGACGCGGTTATCGCCGCAGAGGTTGTCTCCTCAATCTCAGCCACAGTCACAATCTCAACCACAACCCCAAATCCAACAGCAAGTTAGCACACCGGAGCGATCCGGGGGGTTATCCCCTCACGCGACCCAGATGCGTCAGAGGGACCTCCAACAACAGGCACTATATCAATCGCAGTACCTCGCTCGGTCACCGGCCTCTCCACCCGAAACATTGCAACAGCATGGTACAACGACTGGGTATCGTAGCTCGCCCATACCCGCGCCCACGCCTGGACCCGGGCCCAACGGAATTGGTTTGGTTTCTAGTACCTCCATCAGTCACAGCGTCTCGTCCGCTTTAGCTCCTCCTCCTCCCATCAACCCATCGACGCCGCGCCAACGTCCTGGGTCGTTGATTCTCATACCTGGCATGGCTGGCCTCAACTTCGCCTCTCCCGACGGAACAGGCGAAGGAGGTCCAGGAAGTGGAGGGGGTGGAGGGGGACACCTCCCAGACCTGAGCGTGATCCGTGTGTTTGCGGGGCGACATCTGGAGACGGACGCGACGTTCAAGACGGTGCTTCTGAACCCGAGCACGACGGCCGCGGAGCTGGTGAAGCAGGCTATTCAGCGGTTTAGGCTTTCTGATGCGAGTATGGACCCTGGAGACGGCGAGCATAGAAATAATGGGAATAATGGGAATGGAGGAGAGTATTATTTGACGGTGAAGCGCGTCGAGGGCGGGGCGTCTGCTGTGTTGAGGCCACACGAGAAGCCGCTCGTCGTGTTCGAGTCTTTGGTTTTACAGGCTATGCGAGAGCAGGAGGAGGAGCACGAACACGAACACGAGGATGGGTTGCCACCCAAGGTGAAGCGGAGCAGTATCTTGAGCATCAGCAGCGTGGCGAGCAATTTGTCCATGCATCCTGCAATACGGAGGCTGCCGATGAATGATTTTACGGATGATTCTGCAGTCAAGTTTTACCTTAACCGACGGGTGCCTGCACTGCCGCCCGGGGAAAGGGAGGGGATGGGTATTGGCGGGTTGCTGGCGGGTGCAGCAGGTGTGGGAGCAGAGGCGGGAGGCGTAGATGGTGATGGAGAGAGCAGCGACAATGCCAGTTTACGGTATAGGCTGTACGACGGCGACGGTGATGGCGAGGACGAGGACGAGGATGAGGACGAAGATGTGGATCGGCGCACGCTGATTGCAGATATGCCGCTCGACGACCCTGATCTATCCATGGCGTCGACTATGTCGTCGTTGGGGCCAGAGTTGTCATCCGCGCTCGGGCTTGGGGCACTTGGTGCATTGGGAGGACTGGGGGGATTGGGGCTCAGGGCGGCCAATATGACGTCGGAAAGGTTCAGCTCACCCAGTCTCCGGTTCGCGCTGCAACTAATCATTCACCCTGTCGATCTCCCGGATGATATGGTGTTTCATCCATATACGGAGGCGATCGTGCCCAAAGAAAGCCTATCGGCTTCCGCGAGTGCAAGTACGACCACGCCTGGGGCACCGTTTAGACGCAAGGTGTTCATGTTCCCCAAGAATGTGACAGTGGCAGAGGTGATTGAGCTTGGGCTAGAAAGGTTCGGGATTCTGGAGGGTGTGGTGGATGGGGGTGACGAGGTGGAGGATAAGTTGATTAAGAGGCGGAGTTCGTCAAGGGTGCGGTACGGGTTGTGTATGGATACAGGACATGGGCCTGGTACGTGCTCGATTCGCATTTCAGGCGCGCAACTGATTCATGGTCCAGAGAGGGAACTGCCACCATCAAGTAAAGTCATCGATGCCTACTCCCGGCCGCCCGTATACAAGAGCCAAGTGCCAAATTTCAAGCGCCGTTCAGTAGACTCTGCACAACTTTTGGGCAGCGCCGAAGACGTACCAGCGGATGACCCTGTGTTTATCCTTCGCCGTGCAACGTCCTACCGCAATTCGACATCGCGACACAGGATGTCGGCGCCTCTTGACGAGATTGCGCTACAGCAGTTGCATCACCAGCGAGATTCTGTCGCATCGAGCGCTGGATCTGACGCGGGTGCTAACGCTAATGCTGGTGGTGGTGGTAATGGAGAAGATATAGTCAAGTCAAAAATGGTGCCGTCACGCCAAGAGATCATTGCTGCGCAGCGAGCCGCAATGCGGGCCAACCAGCGAGCCACTCTCTCCGCTAGGACCAACTCTGTGCGCGGAATGGACGTTTTGTTGCACAATAACGCCGTGCTGCGCAGTTCGCGCTTTGATTCAACAGACCGGATGCGATACTCGTACATGGAACCTGATGGGGAGACGTATGATGTTAGCGACATTGTAGGAGAAGAGTGGAGGGAGCATGGTCGGCAAGACGTGTTGGCTGGGGTTGTTGGGAAGAATAGGAACACAGCTGATGGTGAGAAATTGGATCGGGTACTGAACAAGATCAAGAACGGCAAGATCAAGGAGAAGAAGGGTGCGAGCCTATCCACCCCCGCTGTGCTGGGGCACAATACGAGCGGGAGCGTGGACAGCGGGATGACGAGCTTGGCGGCGCAGAGCATGTCCGCGGTGGATTCGCTCAGGTCCATGTCACCATCCGAGTACTCGGACACGGATAGGTCTATGACGCCAGGACTGCAGAACAAGCATACACGAGGAAGCTCCGCTTCAAGCCATGTTAGCGAGGAGCGAATGTATGGGATCAGCGGGAGATCTGGCACTATTACCCCAACGGGAAACAACGGTTCCGCTACTACAATTGTGAACCCCTCCTGGACGACCATTCCAACAGGGAAAATGTCTCCTGCAAGCGCCGGTGCTGCGTCGAGGCGTAACCCATCCATAGCCTCTGTTGTATCGGTGTCATCCGCTGAGAAGAGCACGCCCCCTCCATTCAGTGTGTCTAATCCATTTTCCAGGACTCAACCGTCCTCTCGGCAAGGCCAATACCAGCATCATCTGCCGCGTTCCAAGTCTCAATCTCAGCCATCAAGACCTCCAGTGATACCCAAGGATAACTTTGGGATTGAGAACATGATGGCGGTGATCGAGTGTAAAGCTGCATTAATGACGATACAGCAGGGACAGCAGCAGGTGGAAAAGATACGCGTGTCAACCCCCCTTCCCACGCTGGACCCTGTCGACGAAATTTTATTTGGCAGGCCTATGGATATTGGGAGCTTACACCCCCGTGTCCGGGATATCTATGCCGATGGATTCAAACAGTTGGAAGAAATGGACAAGGTATGTTGTACTTGTTTCACCTGAGCTAACACTAATACGACTATCCCAGTTGTTGGATGAGGCATTGGGTATTGGTGTGCATTAAAATGCTTTGCAGCCTCAGGGCAAAGGGCATTTGAGATCCCTTGACGGTGATGATGTTTACCCCGATTCTTGATACCCATCGTTAGATCTAGAGTAATTGTTTTACTATTATATCTGGCTAAACATTTTCTGCCGGACAGCGTAGACAAACGTACAGATCGTGTTTAAAATTTCGCTCGCCCGTTAATACATTATTAATTGCAGTTGAATACAGCAAAAAGTACAGGCAAGTAAGTGAGCGCCGGTGGAGCGGGATCCAAAATAGACTAGTATGTGGAAAACCTAGTCTAGTAGGATGATAAGAATGAAGAAGTCGTAATTTTGATGGATAAAGCAACTCTAAGATAAAGACGCACATTGCGCACGCGTGCAAAGGTACGGTGGCAAGAGAGTGGACCGTTCTTTGCCCTAGCGAGTTCTAGCCTCGGGTATCGGCGAAATGTCACAATTGGCCTTCTAAGGGGCTAAACAGCGGTACGTGCCCGCCTCAACACGAAAAGTCAATCAGAGAGGTTACAGGTCTTCCGCTCACTTACCATGCTGTTGTACAGGGAAGGGAAGTGATCACTAGCATATTGTGACCTTCACATCATTGTACGATCATGACAGCGGGGAAAGAAATTACGTGCATAGTGTCCGACCGTTTGCGTCCCGCGAAATTGATCGATTCTCAATTGGCAGGATGTTAGCTTTAGGGAAGCGAGGTTTGCCTGACCCACCCATTAATATCCTAATACTGTCTCCCGAAAACAAGACGCTTCATAGTTTTACCAAAGTTAGCTGTATGTCCAAGCACACTTTGGGCCGTGTCTGTGCAGCATTTAACAGCTCGCTATAACCTAATGTAGAGTGTGTTAACTGTATGCTTATGAATTGTAATGACACACCTCCACAGCAGATGAGAATACAAAGGACGCCCCTGCGCAGTCTTGCATATTTAAGCTAATAACCTAGGTTATTCGCCAGACCAGCACCGCAACTTGTCACTCAATAGCAGTCTCGTATATGCCAACCCGAAGACTAAGAATATGTCGGCCAATCCAATATCCAGATCACGGACCGTCTTCACGGCTCCTGCTAGACCACGATCC
The DNA here is from genome assembly GCA_023014395.1 of Amanita rimosa. Lineage (NCBI taxonomy): Eukaryota > Fungi > Basidiomycota > Agaricomycetes > Agaricales > Amanitaceae > Amanita > Amanita rimosa. The sequence continues at coordinate 243,922 of JAEBUO010000051.1, forward strand.
TGGGACATTCAGAATCGAGAGGATGGCACTTGCGGAGGGCCAGGGTGTGCTCGTCTCCGCCCTTCTCAATCAAACGCCGTCAACAATGGGGGATATTTTAGAGAGGGCAGAAGAGCAACTACCGCACAAGAAAATACTTCTCGTTGCCCCGGTGAGAGTTTTGTTTGTCAATGCATATTTCTCTGCAAGGACTGAGGGATGTCAGTGGCCGGAGCACTCGGCTCAACCTTGGACACGAGAACTTGAGAAGCCTATTAGTCGTGCAAAACTTGTGATCGAGGCCGCACGGCTTTTGAGGGACATGATTGAGGTACGTCCACCAGGCTTTAAGAATAGGGAAAAAAAAGTTCATCAATCACATGTAGGAGATGGAGAACCAGGGCCATGATCCGTTTGTCAAAGACAATCTGGGATCGAGGTATCCTGTCCGTCGCAACCAAATTGTTCTTGTGAGTTTGCAAAAAACGTCAAGTGAAGAAGACGAGCAAGAGGCGTGGTGGCAAACGGACATTGCCATTGAATTAGGTACGTCGTTCATCAAATGGGTGTATACGTACGCATCAATGTTGTCAACTTTCAGAGCTGTGATGACTCGAGAAATATGGCGCATAAATGAACGGCCAACATATTCAATATTTCGTACCCGCCGCTCAATAATACAAATACCCTACTCAACTTCAGTAATAACTATTGTCCATAGGTATACAAATAGCGTAAACTTACAGTTACTTGACAATGACAATGACCTTGGCAATATCATCGGAGGTGCGTTGTTACACCAGCACCGGATTGATGCCGATGAGCTGCCGATTTTGGTGTAATCATGTTCGGTTCCTACACCAGTTGTCAGTACTTCCGTATCAGAGCATTCTGTGGTTTATACCCACTTTTCGAGATCGTCCTGAAACCATCAGCGACAGACGCCAGGTAACATGTTTCTTAAAATTCTTGACATAAAATCATCGTCTTTCCATGGAAGAAGTAATGGAATATTCATAAGAGGCGAGAAAAGCGAGCGCCGCGGCTGTTTCGATTTTTCCTGCCTTCTCCTGGGTTAGGGTTACAGCTGAGTCGAGGATCGATTCTCCTCCTAGGATACTTCACTGGTACCCTTCTCTATCCAGGGAGTCAATGCCGACAACGTGGTATTCCACAAGAGGTAGCGTGCCCGACAATTCGCTCAATGATCCCGTCGTACTTCTGGAGGTGTAAATTGTTGATATCAAAGCTGAGCGAAAGAAACGGATAATGGAGAACGACTTACATTACATGGAAACCACAGAGATTAATTTCACTACGCTTCAGTCGTAGGTTAATTCGCGACTTTTGTACGGGGTGCATACGGTGAATTTTTTCAGGACGCCAGTCTTTATCCTTGTCGGGTGCGTCTCCCAGAGGTTTTACAACTGCTGTCTGTGCTTCTGTGTGCCGGTCCCAATTTCAGGTTCGTGAAGTATGTAACGTTATTGTGACGTGACATGCCCTTCTAAATGAAGGCCTTTGGGACCTAGAGCCTCTCAGAGAGAGGCGCTCCATGTGCGCTCAGCTACCCGATGGTAACAATTCTCTGACCTTTGGCGCTCACCGTCTCTTGCGACTTCAAGACGAACCATGTTCATCGTTTCCGAGTGCGTAGTATGCCCACCGCGGGCTGGATGTCCATTCTATACGACAGCCAAGCGGTATTGGATGCCGGAGTTTGCAGCAAATCAGGACGATCCTAATGCGCTGACACTCATCTTGCTCCATTCGACTAGTTTTCACAAAGAAACTTGGGAACCTACATTGCATCGCATCTTTCAACACAGTGCACAACAGTCCGTCGACTCTGCCTTGGTTCTACGCGATGCGTGGGCACTGGACTGCCCGAATCACGGTGAAGCTGCTCAGTACAACGAAGAGGCTTTGAGGCGCCAGGAAGAACGTGATAAAGGCTGTAAGTCCGATGACCGCTTACAAGGTTGCAAATTCATGATCTAGAGATTGCAACTGAGATTATTATCAGTCACATGCCAAAAATATGCCCATGCGATCTATAGCTTTCTTACCGCCGGGACCGACGAGGGTGCTCGTGTGAACTTTGAAAAACGTAGGCTTGTTGGGATAGGGCATTCTCTTGGAGCCAACGCCATGTTTGAGTCGATCCTGTTTTTTTTTTGACTCGCGCCTTACTGACGCGGGCTTTCCCCAGACTCCTTGCTCAGCAATATGAACCACGATTGCCGTTTTTGTCCATTGTCATCATCGAACCCATGGTGAGCCCCAAGGGCGCGAATCAGATGGCAGATCTGGGACGGAGCCTTGTTGACAACGCTCATCGCCGCCGCGATGTCTGGGGATCGAGGGAAGAAGCCATACGTCATTTCAGCAAGGCGACCGACTGGGATAAGAGAGTGATCAGTTTGTTTGCAGTAAGTTCACCACTCGAGTTTCTCAATCCAAGTCATTTATTAATAAATTAAAAAGGAATATGGACTCCGTGCCACTCATTCAGGTTCTGATCAACAACCTTTTACCAACGGAGTGACATTAGCTTGTACGCGCGAGCAAGAAGCAGTGAGTCGCAAGTAAACTAACTCTATTTTGGCGAGATAACTGATATGACGCAACCTTGTGGCAGGCAATGTACTGGGATCCGGAGGGAGCTGAGCGGCCGGTTCAAGTTATCAACGACATAGGCACTTTAATACCACTGCATTTAATTTTAGGGAAACAGCATGATCTGATGTGAGCGTTCCATCATCTATCACGCAATTTCAATCTCTCCTAAACAGCATGCGATGTTCACGCGAAAAAAGCGAGGCCGAGATTCAACAAGCATTGATTGACCCTGCGTCTGGCAGAAGCTTTGCAAGCATCAGATATATTGAAAATGTGGGGCATTTGGTGAGTAAATGAATCGTTTAGCAGTCGCCAAATGTATCATATCAGTGTACTGAGAGATGGCGTTCAAGATACCTCAAACCGAACCTGACAAGCTGGGGAATGCGATTTGTGAGGCATTGGGTCTCATCCCGCCGAAAGCAAGGTTATGATACTCGGCTTATACCCCGACGACTATATTAATGATAGCCAATTCTTGTCGTGGATTTTCAACAATTTCATTGCGTTTCGATAGCGTAGACCCTCGTTCTACTTTGAGGTGCGGAATCGAGAACCAGCCGATTTGGAGTTATCCTGAATGAGTCGTCTGTGAGGGACCTGCTGTCACCGATACACACGGTTAGCAGCTAAGATATTTCGGTTCGATGCACAGGTTCGTGACTCCGAACGTCACAAGCAGGAATTTCAACCGTGACGGAGTGAGACTTGGTATTGCAGAGATAGTATTGCTAGCATCGTGGAATTTTCGTAGCATACGATTGAGACACAGTGATAGCATTAGTCTGGATTTAATATTGGTTCGTTCGACAAGAATGACTGAGATCGTTTACCGCGGTCAGATACCGAAATATCTAACCTGCGGTGAAAGAAGTATACTACGCACTCATTGAGTAGCATCACGCTGAAATCAGGGTTATGACATACGAGTCGACTGTACCCGCCACTTCAAAATATTGCAATATGGCATAAAATACCCTCCATCAGGAAGCTACATTGTAGCAACTAGGATCTTCCTTTCCTCCTTTCAGGAAGTATGCACCGTCCCCTGTTGCTCCGCCAACGATGCGGCCGACTTTGTAGTACCTCCGACTCTCCCAACTCAGTCTTGCAATGATGCCCGTCGAGCCCAAATATTGGACACTGGTTTTCCTGTGGCGCCCTGAGTGCTGAGCCCCAGTGCAATGTTAAGAAGCTTTTCAAAAAGGAAAAAGAAAAAGAAAAGTTAATTATCGTCATAACTGGTGATGACGTTATTCTATTTCATTTGGGTTTCAGCAGCAGGCGTTTGCAAGGGGGAATATAATGACGCACAGTGTCGTCCTGTTCATCAATGGTGATCGAGATCTCGGAAGCAGATGACATTGCAGTCGGAAATGACCCTACTGGTGATAATACGACTGGACCCGTGGCGGGTAACCGGGACTTGTTTATAATAACGAATAATGCTACTCCGATCAAACTGCTGTATGGTATCTCCGATGTTTCCGCGAATGAGGCTCTAAGCCCACGTTGCGCACTTACCCGATACTATCTATCCCATTCCATTATCGTGAACCTCTCACATGTACAACCCATTCCATGAACTCTGGGGAGCAAGCGAGCTCAGCCGAGAGTAAGCATGGACCATATTACAATTGGGCATATGAACCAAGGCCATCGAAACAAAAGTATCTGGCCTTTTACCGGATCGTCCCATCCTGACCACGTCAGTAAACAGGGAACAAGTACATTATTGTTCTCGAGTAGGTACGTTTGTGCATGAGGCCCTTACATTCTCCCAGCCAACATTCTGTCATTAGAGGATTCGCGAACCGAGGGACGAAGGCGATTCGTCTGTGCAATATTCATGCTGTAGTATTTGAAACTCTCACTAATACTGTACACTGTACGGTATATGAAATACAAATACGAACGCGAACTGTGATCATGAGATCGGTCAAGGAGACCGACGACCGTTTAAACAAATACACTTCCCCTTTTCCTTCTGAACCATCATAGCCTTGTCGAAATGAAAAGGCATTGGGAGTCCCGAGGAGGGAAGCCACGGAGTTCCTAAATATTGGCCGGTGTATCAGGTAATTAAAGCTTACATGGATGCTATATTTATTTTATTCAAAGACGGTTGAAAAAGGAGCTCGACAAACCACGGGGCATGGCTATGCGTGGATATATAGCAAACCCTTCAAATAATGTACTCAACCACTTCCACAACTCCATGGCCACTGCTAGTAGCACGCCTGTCTTCGATTGTTATCCTTCGCTTATCAGTATCATGAGTTACGTGAGTATTCATCACAATATGAGCAATTAATTTTTATTATCATCAGTATTTAGCCAACATATTCAGTGCCTATCTATATGGTGCTCTCACAGTGCAACTATGTTCGTCATTATATTCCATTTCATTTATTTTCAATTTACCGTGTCTAAAGATAGATATTATGTCTCGTTTCCAAACGATCCCAAGCCATTCAAAATTGTGATATATATTGTCTACGTGACAGAGACAATTTGCACTGTCCTCTTCATATATGTTGTGGGCACTATGGCCGCAGCAATGTATCGGTATGTCTACGCCACGCTCATGGACCCCAGCTCGGGCTCTGAGGGTATTATAATTGGCTGTACATACAAGACTCCAGTACCTGTACACCAAATCCTTGGGGCGTGTGGGGGAATAGGTGTGTCACCAGTTGTAGATTCGTGAAGGGAGGACCAAGATTTCTACAGTGGCATTTCTAACACAGGCTATGTATGCATACCGCATACGAATCATAACTAAACTGAAATACATCTCATGGATCATTTTCCTGGTACATATATTCATTGGTGCCAGAAACTAAATGTCTGACTCTCGACACAGCTGATGGTATTACAACTGTTTGCTATTATAACAATCAGTATTCTTTCTCCTTCATTTATCACGCCAATTGTATGTACTACATTCTTATTGATCCTGTTGATGAGCGACAAGTTGATAGGTTTGGGCTTCTGCCTCCTTGGTCATTGATGTAACAATTACGAGCTTCCTGGTTTGGTTTGTACGTATTTCAATCAACCATTTCGTGCCTCAAGATCTTACGCTGCATGTCAAGCTCAAAAAAGATGAAATATACTCCAAACAACTCAAAAGAAGGATAGGACGATTAACGTACCTCATAATTGGCACAGGGTTTCTCACAGGTTCATTGTTTTCCCAGTACTTCCATCTTGGAATCCTAACGAATAGAGACATTAGCCGCAACAAATCTTTGTGTTCTTATTTTGTCATTCCATTATTCCACATATGCCCTTGGATTATTGATCGTTCTCTCCAAGCTTTATGCCAACTCGATGATGGTCCTCGTCAATAGCCGCATTCCTTCCGCTCGTTCCGAACTCAATCATCGTGTCACATTGGATATGATAACTGTACAACTCAGCCAAATCCATACAACGACTCATGCAGGTGCAGACGGGCCCGGTCTTGGACAGCGACCAATATCAGTAGATCTCGAAGCGCGCGACATCGGATTGTCAACACGCGCGGCTGATGATGACACGGCCAATGACAGGCAGCATTTAACAGTTTAATCTACAGTGACGGAGTGATACTTAGTATTGCAGAGAAGGTTAGCATCGTGGGATCCGAGTCTTTGTAGTATACGATTGGGACGCAATGATAGCCTTGGACTGGATTTGATATTGATTAATTCGACAAGAACAACTGAGATCTGATCCACTGCGGTCAAGGTAAAAATACCGAAAGAACATAACCTGCGGTGAGAGAGGTATAACTTGACATTATACTACGCACTTACTAACAATGATGCAAAGTTCGACGCATCCGAGTATGCATGCAGGATTGAAGAACTATGTCCAAGCAATTTGGGAACAGTCTTACTGGTAAGAGGACCACTAATCTTATGTGCTTGCACATGTGCATAAGCAACATATATGATATATTGTAAGCATTCATCCAGTAGTTGTGATTGCTTATATTGAGTTCAGCTGCCTCAAACCAAACCTGATGAGCTGTGAGATGCGATTTATGAAGGATTGAGTCTTATCCAGTACTATAGTCGAAGGAAAATGCCTATCATTTTTTACACCCCTGCGCTATGTACGATCGTCGTACCCATTCTCCGATACCACTTTGATGTGCACCTGAAATCAATCTCCACGTCAAAAGTCTAATAGTCGATGTATTCCAACTGGGTAGTCTTGACTCAAAACCCATGGAAACTTGCCACAGCATTTCAACCGATCTACCCCATACCAAGAATTCATTTTGTTCCTCTACGTCGTATAATCTGCTCGCCGTAAAAGCGGGTAGCATCAAACCCGTGTCTTGGAGATCGACTTGAGTACCGGGCTGTACCGTAATCTTCGCTTCAAAGATCGCAAGACATTCGAGCCCTTTATCTAGAAGTGTAGCGAATTCATTAGACGCCAGGATAGGGTGTGCGCTATTCAGTTTCACGATCGTTGGACAAATGATGCTTAGTAAAGTCAGCGCATTCGCAGTTGCTACCCCGCAAATACATCAGTCCCCTTTCTCTATATAACCGGGGAGGTGAACTTACAACATCGAGTCGAGTCTAGCAAAGTCAAAAGACAGCGACAGATAATCCTACGCCATTCGCCACTGGAAGCCGCCAACATATTTTCTGTGTCGTGGAGGAAGACTATATTTGCCAAGATCTTCGCCCATGCAATATCTTCTTTGTTGGACGTTGCGTGGAGTTGCATCTGGATCCATGTCAACAGCGAAGATTTAATAATCAACGATCGTGTGGCCTGTGCATTGCACGTAAGATTAGCGAGAACCTAATCCACACAATGGCGTTAGAACACAGTTGCACCAGAAAGAGGGGCCGAACATGCCTCAAGTATCCCGCTTCGCAATGAGTGATCTCCATACGAACTTTGAAATAAGCTCGCCAAAAGGTCCCATGTATGCCGCCTCTTCAGGACTCGCCAGTCGTTCGAGCTCACCATACCGTCAGCCAACATTCTGATGATCCACCCGCGTTCTTTCTTCCAGTTATCAGAGCTGCTGTACAACATTCCGTATAACATCGGAACATCTTTTATGTCCAACTCAGGACGTTGGAGGAGGAAGCGGGCCGTCAACGGATACATAAAGTTGGAAGGGTAGAAAACACCTCGCAACGAATGTAGGACGAGGAGAGTTGTATAAGTAGGTAATCGTTGAGGTGGGTCATCCGAATGATGAGTAAATGTATCTTTCAACAGGCCTAGGATATGCATAACATGCGGTTTCTCCATCATGTCAGCGACCTGAAAACTTGAGCGTCTGTGTTTCCGGAAAACTAGGTAACTTACTCGAAGCGATTTCCACAATGCTGATAGATGGCATAGAGCGATTTCTCGTAGACGACCATCTTTGCAAGAGAGGGAGCGAATGAGGACACCAACTATGTTCGTTCGAAACATTTTAACCCAACCCACTGTTGACGAAGGAGGATTCTCCGAAAGCATAGCGCCAAACATGAGCATGAGGAATACAGGGTCGTACAGCTGAGCGTCATGTTTATCAACAGATCGCGTTGACTGATTTTCAAGCTTGCGCCACGTAGGGAAATGAAGACAGGTTCTCATCACGACGCCAGGGTCTAGACTATGAACTGCGTCGAGAAATGTTGAGGATGGTAACTCGCTTGTTGACCATTGGTTAAACAATGTAGCCGCTGACAATTTTCGTTCGTCTTCAAAGAGTTGGAAGATAGAAAACAGCTTCAAATCCGATGACGACAGTGTACCTCCATATATGCCAATCAATGGTTCCACGTGCGATACTTGACATGTGTTTGATGGATGTAGAAGGAAAAGGGCGTATATCATATGCACGATGGCATCTCTCGTTCCATCATTGATTGCGCTTAATATGCGAAACTGTGGATGTTGCAAAATACTCTGCAAGTGTCGGTTGACGATCAGAGGCTGAGTGGACTCTTGAGTGACAGATACTGTGGAAAGCGATCACGACCTCACCTTCAAGTGCGCGCACGAAAGGGCAGACGTTGTTAAATAGACAACTTCCTGGTCCTTTAGGCGAGTTTGTACCACGACACTGAGAAGGGTCTCCAGATATTGTCCTTTGACGCCCTTTGCAATTTTAACCAGGGACGCTTCAGGTCGCTATGATAGATGCTTTTATGAAGAATCGACTGACTCACAAAGAAGTTCGATAATGCTTTTGGCTGTATCCGACAGAGTGACATCGTCACTTAGCTGTCTTACCAGCCATTGCATACCATGCTCCACGGATGTCACTACAAGTTGCATAGCAGCAGTGGGTGACTTTCGATGAGATAGAAGCGCTAAAGAAAGTAGTTCTGGCGTAAGAGACCGTACATCCAACGATTCTACCTTTTCGAAAACATGAGATATTAGGCCCAATAATCCTTGTGAGATTAACTCCATTATCAACGCTGTGAAAGTATTGGCCATTGACCGATACTGAGGATGGGAGTTCTCGTTCATGACTGTCTGGAGGAGAAGTTTGAAAAGATCGACGAAGGTATCACAGTTAGAAGCAGTGATCTCTTCCCCATCCGAATGTAGGCGATCCAGAAACGCAGTAAGGACAGGAAGATACTCTTCGATGGGCCGTTTCGCACATTGGCCCGCCTTGATCCACGTTGTGAACGTGTCTTGCTGAATATTTCGCTCATAGGCAAGTACGCACAAAATTTTGACCGTTGATTTCGTCCAGACCTCTTGTTCAAGGAATGTTCGGGCAACATTATCACTGGGAAAAGATGCCTTTGCATGAAGCCATTTCCTGCCAAATGACTGAATCATAGAAGAGAGACCACATGCTTGGCCACCGACGTCCATCGGGAACCAGGATCCAGAGTAGAGTAGCAATGCATCTGTGAATGTAGCTGCTATCAGGTTTTCCAATGCTGCACGATCCTGAAATATATCGAGCAACGTAAAGAGCAGCGGCAACCTCTTTCTCAGCTCTATTCCGATATTGACATCATACACTGCGTTTTCCTCGAGAGCAGAAACGACAACATTAAGAAGACCAATACACGATTGCGATGGTACTTCCTGCACTGATCGACCAAAGTCGTCTAGAAGGCCGAGAAGCTCCGGCATGGGAAAGTGATTGATCCAAATAGCGATTAATGGCAGCTTCAGGCGGTTCGTCAATAATCTCTATTAGAGGTAACATTCTACCAACCTTCGTATGACCATCATCTCCACCGACCATCTTCAGCCAATAGGTAGATATATCAGATACTATCGTTTTGTTCCGTGCATCAAGCGGATTCAGGGATACTCGCACAAGCCTTTTCAATGCTAGCTCACGAGTATACGTTGAATCCGATTCGCCACAAGGAATCACTCACCATCTCTCGTCGATTCTGGAATATCTAGTGTGACACACAAATTCTTCAGATTCCCTTCACGCGTGAACATCTCTTCTTTCAACGCATCAAGATCAGCGGCTGCCAAGACCAGTGAGACGTCTTCCATAATATTCGCCAGAAGTAAAAGGAGAGCGCCGTGTAGTTCATGACGCGACGACTTTGGGTTCAATCCGTGAGATACAAGACGTATCGCTCTCTTGAGATCAAGTAATGCTGAAGAATGCGTCAAAGCTCGAGAAATCATTTGACGTGGTTCTTCATCCAAAATCACGGACATGTCGGCATGTAGATATAACATGTGAAAGGAAAACCTTTGAACCCATCAGCACACCTTGTTTCAAAGTTGGAGATAGCTAGTCTGAAACTTACGACGTAGGAAATTCCAGCAAGTATTCCTCGACATTGATGGCTTCCCATACGCTATGCTCAATCGGGTCCAAATTGTCAATAACAACAGAAATAGCGGGTGGATAGAAATCCTTGACGACGTCCACGACGCAGTTGACTTCATCCGGGCCAATGGGATCTTCTACTAATCTCAGCCAGTCGACAAGTTCATATGCTGCGCATGCTCGCGCAATCGGCGACGATGCTGAAATTGAATCACCGATCAGCGCTGTGTGAGAACAAGACAAAGCAAGCCTTACGAGGCGACATCTGGGCTACTTGACGTAGAAAATCTGCCACCTCTCCAGAAACGGACACCACTGAATGGTCCATACGCTCTAGATCATCTCGTGCCAGACGCATCAAGGACGATCTTAGCGCCCTCACTTGTCGCCCCACAGCAGCAGTTACAATGGGATAATCTGGAAACAAGCGATCCCCTGAAAAAATCTCGTCCACTCTCTCGGCCACAGATCGGAGAAGAGAAAGATTCGACGACTTCATCGACAGATTGACAATCAACTTGCGGATAAACGAAGCGAGTGCCAGCACGTCAGACGGTGAGATTAGCTTATTGCCCATTTTCGCGTTCACTTGCTCAATAACGGTCACGAGGAGAGGGCTTGGATAAAATGCAAAATCGCCGGCAAGGGTTGCAGAGCTCGAATCTTTGACGAGCGTTTGCAGCTCTTCTATGTACCGATAAGGTGTTTTCAAACATCGTTGGATGCACTCCTCGAGGAAGGTGATCACCGACTCGGCTTCGTCTGTTAAGAGTACGCCGTCAGGCGAGACGGAACCTGACGATCTGCAGGTCATAGGGAGAGCAGATAACCACAGCGATGGTTCGTTTGCATCTTCCTGGAAAAGAATCGTTTGCGAGAAAAGATGACGCAAAAGATCGTCCACAGCATCGCGTTCAGCAGTACTGTTTTCCCTTGCGAAGGATGTAAGGAGAATGTGAATGTAAGTGTGGGACGATCCTAGTCAAGATATTGTAAAAAAAAAACGCATATGACTTGAAGATGGTATCATTTACCCGGTAATTTGCCCGTCCACGAGAATTGGTCACTCTCTCTTAGGAGCCGGATAACATGTAGACGACGGATTCGATCCAACCGTTCCACTGCTTCTAGCGATTGTGCTTCATCCTCATCCGAAGCGACACTAGAGAAACCCTGCAACAGCTTCCCAACGTCAAACCGGGCTTCGGCCACTAAAGCGGGCAGACAACGGTGATACATCCACAATAGTCTCTGCGCACATTCCGCCAACAACGCCGTCCTGGTCAAGTTCGGAACGGGTTGATGAGCATGGGTATGGGGCACTGCCGCATGTTGAGAAAACGCGACGACGACTTGAAAATCAGGCACGCGCCGGCGTACTTCTTTTTCTAGATCCCTAATCCGCTTAAACCACTGTCCTTCCTCCTCGTCTTCCTCAAGCGCTACAGCTATCCCGCGAAACGCATGCAGAATCTGATCATATTTTATTAAACATTTGATCAACGCGAGGGCACTGCAGTGTTGAACGAGGCCGGATGTAGATTGCAGTCCTTTGGAAAAGTTGGATTTGGTGTTGACAGAAGGTAAGACGCTTCCCAAGATGGCGTAGACTGGAGGTGGAGTGGGATGGTATGAGGCTGTACGAGAGTCCTCGGAGAACTGGAACGAGGATGTTGGGACAGGAAGAGACACGATTGTTCCGAAAAAGGCCACATTTGCGAGCCAGGTGGACGAAAGGCGGGGCTCTAATGTCAAGGCGGCTGCTGACCAGTAACTATTGGCATTAATGAATATTAAAGGTGGAACATGCCCTATGAATTTTTTACCCAGCTGCTAATTCCGGACATGCTGCTATGATCCTGATAGCCAGTTCTTGTTGTCGTGGATCTTCATTAATTTTCAACGATTTCAGTACATTTGATAGTATCTTGTTGTAGATTTTGCCCCGCTTTTGAGGTGCCGAATCGAGATCGTCCTGATTCATTTCTTCGTTAGTATCCTGCTCACGCGCGTACCAGCCACGATCTTTGAAACAGATTCCGACTCCGGGACGCGAGCATATAGCCAGTAAGAAATGGTGGACTAGATCTGCAGGGACGTGGTCCGCATCATCGTCTTCTGACTTTGCGCGTTCGTAGAGTTTGAGAAGCTGTAGGAATGTCAGACATCTAATATGCATAGGCGAAAGATGTCCCACATGTCCAATTGTAGTCTCGCCGAATAACCCGATCTTCAACGTCCTCTTGACTTTCGGATCAGACCATAGATTCCAGCAAGCTTCCAGAACTTTTCGGATGAGCATATAGTGATCATAAGGGAGCCCTTTGAAAACCGCCATAAACATGTCACAATGTTGCTCCAAAAACACCGTCTTGACATGGGAAGACGAATCTTGCTGTATAAATCCGAGGAGAAAAGTGATGTACAAAATTCTAATGTCTGCACTGATATGAGTTCGTATTCACCAGGTAAATGGGGGCCTTGCGCACCTGGTCTCGCGAATGGATCGATTATCTCCCGCTTTCCCTTGCGACGCATGTTTAATAACTTGGGCAAAGACTACGACATGTAAGTAATAAACGATTGCGGCACGACGATGATACGCACCTTCAGTTCCCAAGGGAAAGAATCCAAGACAGTTTTCCGTTCTCGGCCACCCGCAAAAGTCGACATATTGTTATACAGCTTCATTGATACGAGTATCTGTTCATTATTCGAACCTCCAATGTAGGAATTTAGTCGGCGGATGCAGAGAGGGCTCAACAACGTTTCCATGATAAGGTGACCGATTGTGTGACAAGTAACGTGTGTTGACGAGAGCGAGAGGACGGCTGAAAGTAATGAAACAATTATAGCGCTCAACGAGGTGTCTGTCTGTTCATATGTGGGAGCCTAAGAGTTTCTTTGAATTTGGTGTTGAACATACGCACAGAAGTCACATTCTCCCAAATATCAAACACCTCCTTCACCGTGCTACGGTCCCCTAGCCACTGGTGAATAAGCAAAATGCGATTATCATGTGGTGGTATTGGCGGCTCGGTAGGTTTTACAGAAAGCTGGTTTCTCAGTGACGTCAATCCTGTGTGTGTGTAGCATTAACTGGTAAGCCGCAGGTGGGTATTCATACCCTGAATTAAGGCATCTATATTTCGTGTTTGTAGAGCAGAACGTATTGCATCGGCATTAGGGAAAGGCTTGTGAGTGGGGAGCAGTCCCGTGCCTGCCACTTTTTGCAATGACATCGCGTCGAAAGATTTGTGACATTACGTAACTCTGATCTCTTGTACACAACTCTTTCTCCTTTTAGCATCAGCAACGACTCGGAGTTTTTCAACGTCCTTTCTTTTGGTGAACCACTTTGCCCAATTTTTGTCGCTTTGATTGCATCTGATCAATTAGTCGAGTTGCGAGGATGGGGCTCTTGTTTCTGTAATCGGGACAAGTGACGTCTGTGTTTCAGATTAACTGATATGCTAATCTTTTATAATGTACTAGAACAACGGGAGGACATAGCATTTGGCTGATGCCCGATAAGAATGACACTTTCCGCATTTGGAATTCAATTGAGGATAGTCCACTGGAAGCACCAGGGTTTACTCAACTCAATGAATGCTCGTACCTTAAACGCCAAGCTTTTATATGGTGTGATTGTGATTGCGGTCATAACACTACTGACAATAACATTGTAAAAGTCCCAGCCACTGTCTCAGTGTCAAAATCAATATTGAATCCAGTCCAACGCTATGCGTTTCAATCGTATGCTACAAAGATTCTATGGCGACACTTACACTATCTCCTTAATAACACCGCTCCATGGATCAAACTGTCAATTGCCATGCGCCGTTATAATTATTGGCGTGTCATCTGCCTCACGTGTTAACAATCCGATATTGCGCGCTTCCAGATCAACTGATGTTTGCCGTTGTCCACGACCGGGCCCATCTACACCTGCCACATGAGCCGTCGTACGGATTGGGCTGAGTTGTATAGTTATCATATCCAATGTGATACGATGATTGAGTTCGGAACGAGCAGAAGGAATGCGGCTATTGACTAGGATCATCATCGAGTTGGCGTAAATCTTGGAGAGAATGACTAATAGTCCAAACGCGTATGCAAAAGAATAGAATGCCAAAACAAGAACACAAAGATTTGTTGCGGCTAATATCTCTATTAATTGGGAATCCAAAGATATAAATACAGGGCAAATATGCACCTGTGAGAAAACCTGTACCAATTATTAGGTATGTTAATCGTCCTAACTTTCTTTTGAGCTGTTTGGAGTATATTTCATCTTTTTTGAGCTTGACATGCAGCGTAAGATATGAAAATAGTTGATTGAAATACTTACAAACCAAACCAGGATGCTCGTAATTATTACATCAACAACCAAAGAGGCAGAAGCCCAAACCTATCAAATCGCTCATCAACAGAATTAATAATGTTAAGCTACGTACAATCATGAGATGTGAAGAAGAAAGAATACTGATTATTATAATGGAAAACAGTTGTAATGCTGTCAGCTGTGTCGAGAGTCAGAGATTTAGTTCCTGGCAATAGTAAATTGGCAGTATGTACCAGGAAAATGATCCATGAGATGTATTTCAGCTTAGTTATGATTCGGATGCGATATGCATACACAGCCTGGGTTAGAAACAACACTGTAGGACTCTTGGTCAGGCTTTCTTGGATCTACAACTGGTGACACACCTATTCCCCCACACGCCGCAAGGATTTGGGGCACAGGTACTGGAGTCTTGTATGTACAACCAATTATAATACTATCAAAGTCCGAGCTGGGGTCCATGAGCGTGGCGTAGATATACCGATACATTTCTGCAGCCGTGGTGCCCACAACATATATGAAGAGGACAGTGCAAATTGTCTCTGTAACGTAGACAATATATATCACAATTTTGAACGGCTTGGGATCGTTCGGAAACGAGATATAATATCTGTCTTTAAATGACACTGTGAGTATGCCCATCTCAAGAATAAATTAAATAGATTATAATGACGAACATAGTTGCACTGTGAGAGCACCATATAAATAGGCGCAGAATATGTTGGCTAAATACTAATGAAAATATAAGTTAAGTAATTGCTTATATTGTGATGAATACTAACGAAACTCATATTGGTGGCAAACGAAAAATAACATTCAAAGATAGGGCTGCTACTGGCAGTGGTCATGGAGCTATTGAGGTGGTTGAGTACATCATTTGAGGGGTCCTATATATAAGCGCAGACGTGGTTTGTTGATGGCTTATGTGGGGCTGGATAGCACTCCAATGAATGCCCTTTTTTCGCCCCCGCATCGGAACTTATAAATAAATATTGTATCCAGTAAGCTGTAATCACCTGGTATAACACTCAAAGCTTAATTCCTTCCTCCGAGTCGGGACGCCCAATTGTGATACTGTACCGTCCATGCTCACTCTCAGGTGAGGACCTCGCTTGAGTTCATGCGACGGCGTTCAAACATTGTACTGTTTAATTCATCGTGAGAGGTGATAACGGAATCAGATAGATGTAGTATTGGGTATTGGGAAAGTGCGCAATGTGGATAATCTATACTTACAACAGTTTTGGTTTCAGGGAGTAACATTATTCCGTATGTGGCAGAAGAATGGCAGATCTTTGGTTAGTTGTGATCGAGCGCCTAAAAATCCTAATAAGTCCTACCTGCACACCGACGTAGGTCGGCGGCCTCGTCCAATCCAGTCGCGTACTCATACAATTATTAGGGCCACTTCGACCGGAGCGTCGTAGCGTTGGAGACAGTAGGAGGACACCACTGTTCAACAGGTGGGAGTACCAGTCCTTTCTTGGGCTTGGAAATGGTATGGCTCACGGCCAGTGCTGTCCGTCGTCAAGGCCAAACATTTGATGGAAGACGGACACAGCCCCCTGGATGGCCTTGACGCGCGCGATAATACGGCACGTAATACCTGCTGACGCATCTGCATCCGCGCCGGGCCGATCTGACATAGTAATCATATAAGTTCGCCATCATATAAGTTCTTCGCCATCCTCATCCAGTCCCTTTGACCCCACCAGACATGAACATACTTCAACTGACAGACTATGACGTTATCGTCGTCCCACTCGTTTTGCTCGGCTTGATCAAGCTCACCCATTCCTGGCTTAATCGACGCAACGCTAACCGCTTCGTGGCACTCAGAGGTCCTCCCAGTAAGAGCTTCTTCTTTGGAAGGTCTTCAGAACTTGCACTGGACATGGATCGCGGCTTGATATACGAGCAGTGGGCTAACGAATATGGAGGCGTGTACAAGGTCCCTACCGCTTTTGGTGGGAGCCGTATCATCCTTTGTGATACCAAAGCTGCCGCCCATTTTCATGCCAAAGACACGCATACATATTTCCAAATTCCAATCACGAAAAATTGGTTGAAGCGATTTGTAAGTTTCGCCTGTTTATGGGCTTTTTTTTCCAAAAGATTAGTTCTAGAATTGAGATTGAATTAGTTTGGACCCAATATGATGTTATCTGAAGGCGAAGATCATCGCCGGTACGTAGCTTCGGGGATCGGATGCTGAAAGACACTGACGGCTTGTAGACAACGCCGAATAGTGACTCCTGCATTCAGTACCACAGCCTTGAGCTCCTTAACAAATACGTTTTACGAGTCAGCATACAAGGTACGATATTGATATCAACCTGATTCCGTTATTTTGATCTGTGACTGATGCTGGATATAGGTTAAGGGGCACTGGGATCTGTTATTCGAATCTGCTTCCGAGGTCACAATTGACGTTCAGGACTGGTGCGTCATGATAGTATTCTCCCCTACAGTTGGCTGTTGCTGACACCCAAATGGAATAGGTTGAACAGAATAACGTCAGTATCGCCACATTACTTTTAAATCACCAGTGGCGATAATTTTCTTTTTATAGCCTTGATTCAATCGGCATCGCTGGTTTTGGACACGATTTTAGATCTATAAATGGCGAGCCGTCTGCTGTCATGGATGCATTCAACGCATTTGGCGAAGATCAAGGGTTTACAGCGCACCTGACGTTCATACTGGGCAGTTTTTTCCCACAAATTATCAAGTTTCCCTTCAAGCGAATACGACTGTTTAGAAAATTGAATGAAGTAACCTCGGAGATTGGGGAGCAGTTGTTTAAGAATTCTAGAAGAGAAAAGCAAGGTTCGAGCAACATGAAGGACCGATCGATCATTGGTTTGTTGGGTGAGCTTCCGTCACTCACCTGGATTTAACTGGTTATACATATCGGAGTTACATAGTCAAGGGCGAATCAACAGATACGGATATGAAGTTATCACGTGAGGAAGTCGTAGCTCATGTAAGCCTTCCATGAATTTCTGAAATTGTTTACAAGAATGATATGATTATTATACAGATCGTACGTGGTTACTGCTCGCTTATTATTGAATTTCGCTCACAGCGTACCGACTAGAATCTCTTTCTACTAGCAGGCAAGGATTTTTTTTAATATTCTCCACTGTTCGAGTGACACATACTAATAGTACATTCAAGGATACGAAACGACTGCTGGTAAGCCTACATTAAGTACCATTGATCTCTCGCTAAACCTCAGTAATCCTCATAGTTGCTCTTTCGGTACGGCCTGTTACCTTTTCGTTTTTCACAGTCCGTTTACTCTTACCGCTGCAACTAGTGGGCTCTCATCGAGCTTGCTCGTAACCCAGATATCCAACAAAAGCTTCGCGAAGAATTATGCCAGTTCTCTGATGGCGATCCTACATGGGAGCAGCTCAGATCTGAACTACCTTACCTGGATGCAGTCCTGCACGAAACGTTAAGGACGCACCCGCCTCTAGAAGAGGTGATCAGGGTTGTGAGTAGACTCAATCCTTAGTTAGGTTCATTCACCGTCTTTAATTCTTGATTTTCATCCAGGCCAATGAAGACGATGTCATCCCACTAAGTTCCCCTATTAAGACACCGTCTGGGGAAGTGATCCATGACTCTATCTTCATCCCCAAAGGAACCATCGTAGCCTCCCCATTTATTTTCTTCAATCGCTCAGAAGCTTTGTGGGGCCCCGATGCGAAACAGTTCGTGCCGGAACGATGGCTCACCGACCTGACGTACCCCGCCAAGGACATCCACGGTCATCGGCACTTGTTCACGTTTGCAGACGGACCACGAATATGTATAGGCCGGGGTTTCGCTTTAGCAGAATTTAAGGTACGAGCATCCCATCACTGTCTATGTTTTTTTTTCTTTCTTCAAGCGGTTGCTGTTGCTGTGGTGGGTACTAATGTCTTAAAAAATACATTGCAGGCGGCGCTGTCGGTTCTAATACGAAATTTTACGTTTGAATTACCGGATGGACCCAATACGAAGCTGGAAAAGCATCTTTCCATATTAAATCGACCTAAAGTGGCAGGGCAGATTACGGCGGCTCTGCCCATGCTCGTTAGACAAGTGGTCGTTTAAAGCGCATGATGTCGTTATGTACAAACTACCTTTCCGAATAAATCTGTGTTTCATTGTATAATGGAACTGAGTGGAACGTCTTTTTCTGAGTCGACATCTTAAAACGGGCTGAAAGTGGACACTGACAGACATGATGGGATCACGCCTTTGTAATAAAACCGATACTGAATATAGAACAGGTGAGCATGATCGATATCCTGGAAATCGAAGCGTTGGCAAGAGGCCTAAAAAAACCTTCAAACAACATGGACGTTTTTACACTTAAACGTGAAAGGATCATTGTATTTTCTAAGACAAAGGTTGTACAAAAAACTTAGTATCACATCAGTAATAACAACAGTTTACAATAGATCCTTAATTGAAATCTACAAGTGGACGACGACGAGTAAGTTGATCCGAGTGCTGTATGAACAAGGCATGAGAGTAGCGGGTCTCAACATCCTCGCTTTTTTTTTTGTTTTGAGCGTGGCAACGTCAATTCCCTCGCACCAGATCCACCGTAGCGCAGTGGAACGAACCTCCAAGGCTGTTCACGTGACGGAAAGGGCACGGAATGCATTTCATGCCTAGGGTTTCGTAAAACCGGATCGTCTCCTTGTCCGTCGCCTCGACAACGACGTGTTTGCCATCCAGAACGAGCACGTTGAGACACAACCACGGGCTTGAGATGAAAAGCGGGGGGTTTCCAGGTTGTTCTACGGGAACAAACGGCCACGGCTTCAACTCCCATCCATTAAAGACGCGAAGTTTGCGCAAGGCGGCTTCGGTCACCTTTTGAGGGTGGTACACGAGCAGCCCTTCGCGCAAGGGGGTGATGGTCGAATCTATATGCATCGCCTGTCGGTCATGCACCTCGAGCAATTCCAAACTGTATCCAGGTGGCAAATGTCGCCGGATGTATTCGACGCCTGCCGGGTTCGTCACATGACTGAGCTGGCCTACAATCGTTTTCCCTAAACGCACAAAATCGGCTGTGTCGAACGCTGGGCGGCTGTTATTGATGACCCAGGGCTTGTTATCGTTGAGACCCTCATAGATCGAGTCGCTGAATGTGTCAGCGGGCCGACGAACGATATGGACGTTGCGATCTGCCGATAACTCTTTCAGTATCTTCCCGTGAGCCAATTCGATCTCATGGGACCGACAAGGCCATGCAAATAGAGACTCGATCAAGGTATTCCCAACGCTCATGAGGCCATCCCGAGCCATAGCACCTGTATACCCTCCTTCTGCGAGCCAGTCAACGTTCTCGGGGCGATAGACCTTGATGCCTCTACCGGCTAGTATTGCAGCAAGACCATCCAGTTCGGCCTCCGCCTTTGCAACAATATCCGCAGGGAATGGAGAGTCGGGCTTGAAACGGGGAACGTGGGCAGCTGGCATAGTGGCGCGTACCATCTTGAGTGGTGCGGTGGGGAAGCATGCATGGCCAGCACGACCAACAATGACCGCTCGGAGTGGGGACCACTCGTTGTCTGCATGAACAGAAGCGAAACGACCCATGGTGAAAAACGAAAGGGCGTAGTGAGGAATGAGAATGGAACAAGCTTGTTTTATAAGTACTGGTGGCTGAGAGGGTATGTGACATAAATACCCCAGAACGTGGCCAAGGGTCAGTGTGAGTTAAACCGAAGAGAACACGACAGAAGCAGTTTCAGGCGTAAGTACTGTTCTTGGGTATGGCCGACGACAAACCGATACCGGAAATTGATGTTCGGCCTACCTTTGATCATCAGATCGTATTAGAGCACTAGTAGTGCACATGGTTTGGTTCGGAACGTGTCCTCGTGAGCAGCAGTTCGCATATTCTGACTCCTCGTGTTCAGCCATACGTACAGTTAGGTCATTATTGTCTCGACGAATTGTTGACGCCATATTCAAGTCTAGCCTTATTCGGCTAGGGCAGTAACAGAAAAATCCTGTGAACAGCAAACGACAAGCAGTTACTAGGTTGATGTTCGGCCGATTGTATCCGACATGTGCCGATAGGTATCGGACTCTCCAAGTATGAACGCCCTGCTAGATTATCTTTGGAATAGTGGAACACATGGATTTGGAACGTGTCCACGCGAGCATATGGCGTTGTCCTCGTGCGTAGCTATACGTAAGTACATCCAGTTGGAACCAAATTTCTAAATCACTTAGCAACGTTAGCCGACATCAGCGTCCATTCTAGCTGTCAGCGGACTTTGAAAAACACCCTTCCAGAGGTTTCTAACTGATCCATGGGAACCAGTCGTTGTGGGTTGACCCTAGTCAAAGACGAATTCAGGTGTTGTAAGGAATGGGAAGCACGTCATAGTGTTGGCCAATGGAGTAATTGTGACAATAAAAAACGTTGCCAAGAACCATGGTGAGGCAAGATAGGTAGAGAAGGGCAAAAATCCCCACTTTATCTTGATTTTGTTCCTTCAATGTTTGAAGGTCTACGATTCGGATGAGGGGAAGATGTGAAAAGCCTTAGAGTAACTGTGACAGTCATGCACGTGAGATATGTGACGGCTCTTGGCGATAAGATGCATCAGAACAAGCCTGCATTTGTGGGGCCACAAGCTTTCTACCATACACTGTGATTCATTATGCTCACACCATTTACCAGATTTTTGTCAACAACATACAGGTTATTTAGAAAGAAACATTGGTTTAACTTTCCTCGCTTAAAAAATATGTTCCTTTTTGAAAGATGCCAAAACCCATCCACACCTGATCCGGAAGATATGTCCATATAAGCTCACTTGGATTACTTTAAAGTACAAAAGCAGGAGATCTACCCCTACGAGCACTTGGCGACGTTAGCCGACATCAGCAGGATGCATTCTCGCTGTCAGCGGACCTTGAGCGTACGTTTTTACATATGCTAATTGTGGGGCGTTGCGACTCCAGGGTTTGCACACCAGTTTTCGGATCTCAACAATCAAAGGCTGGTCGCCGTTCTTCTCAAACGTGCATGAACGAACAAGGACTAGTTGATGTTGGCTGCAGGATCCGACCAAATACATCAACGGCTACTCCCACCTCTACACGTTACGGAGAGAACTTGATGAGCGCAGGTCGGAACCCAGCCGATGTTATTAGTAATAGCAATACATCAGGGATGGTAGTGGACGTACGAAACTTTTTCAAGATCCGCTTATAAGACCGTTCGGATGTGCCCGATGCTCGCCGTAGCAAACTCGAATGGCAATGGGGACACAATTTCTCGTCGCCGTTCTACTATTCACATTGATCTATCATGCCCGCACCATTTACCAGAATATCGTCAACAACATCAAGGTTATCTAGAACGGAATGTTGGTTTGACCCTCCCCGCTTAAGAAAACCGTTTTGTTTTTACAGCTTCGTTCTATCCCAACCGTGGGCTGCTCTGGCTTGTTAACTTCATATTTTGGAGCGCATAAATTTTGGGGAAATGCCAAATCCATAGTTCAAGAAGGCTACGATAAAGTATATTCCATCGAATTCAAATCGTGCATGCAATATCTAATGATAGAGTTACAGTATCGTGGATCTGTCTTCAAAGTTTCGATGATGCAACAGTGGATGATAGTTGCCTCTGGCCCGGACATGATACGTGATATTCGCCAAGCCTCGGATGAGTATCTTTCCTTCAACGAAGCTGAAAAAGACGTAAAATTTCATTTCATTCCTGGGGTTTATGTTTTATTGGCTAACGACATAGATATGTAGAACTTGCACGTAGAGTTGAGCTTTGGTCTCGACGTGATGAAGGACCCGATCCATACCGATGCCGTTAGAAACCCGCTCACACGAAACATTCCTGCCAAGTACGATGACGTTCGCGAAGAGATACTCGCAGCTTTCGATGATCATATTCCTATCAAGGATGACAGTAAACATTGCACTTTTTTCGTCTCCCAAATCGTTCTGATGGGCAGGCTTTTAGAATGGGTCAAGGTTCCGGTATTTTCAACCATGATGGATATCATTTGTAGAGCGGGTAACAGGATGCTAGTCGGCTTACCCCTTTGTAGGTTAACTCTTTTTTTGTAACACCACAGATTTTCACCCACTCGGCTTATAGGCCGTAATCCAGAATATATGGATCTTAGCAAGAAGCTTACTCATAATATCCTGGATGCTAGTGGAACTCTCAACCAGTTTCCGCCCTTGTTAAAACCGTGCGTACACCTGCCTATTCTTGGACAGGGATTATTTGATATTCATCTATGTAGCATTGTCTCCCGATTCGTGGGAGTAACTCAAACTTTCCAACGTGCATTGGAGCTCGTGGGACCTTTCGTCAAAGAACGTCTAGAACAGGAGGAAACTTACGGGAAGGACTGGCCCGACAGACCTGTTGGTGTTCCGATGAAATGTTTGTCTGATCCCCCGTATTCACTCTGTCACAGAATGATATGGTTTCCTGGATCATCGACGCCTCAAATGGAAGGAAGCAGAATCTGAAGGAAATCACATCCTCTCTGCTTTTGGCCATTTTTTCCTTTGTCGATGTTCCGACTCTGGTACGCTTGTTCTTGTCGCTGAATATCACAAAGCCCCACTTACTTTCCTCGTCTTATGTTAGTCGTTTACAAATGTTCTGCTTGACTTGGCAGCATATCCAGAATACGTACAGCCTCTGCGTAATGAGATTGAACAAGTCGTCCAGCAAGAAGGGTGGTCCAAGGATGCCATTGGAAAAATGAGAAAACTGGACAGTTTTTTCAAGGAATCGATGCGTTTATCGCCTCGTGGCGTCTGTACGCTTTTTGTTCCTTTTTTTTTCCTGCTGAATCCCGCTTATCTACATCGCGGCCTCCTTGTCTGTCTAGTTGCCTTGGCGCGTAAGGTGATGAAGGACTTTACTTTCTCGAATGGGACCACGATACCCGCTGGCAACACCATATCCGTGCCCGTTCTATGCATGCACACTGACCCGGTAAACATACTCCCTTAAGATATATATATATATTCTCTAAAGCACTAATTCATCTCAACAAAGGACATTTACCCCGATCCTGACACCTTCGATGGCTTTCGCTTCGAGAAAATGCGTGAAAACGGGGGAGATAATACTAAGCATCGATTGGTTTCCATCGAATTCGACTATCTATTGTTCGGTCAAGGCCGTCACGCATGGTAATCTTTTTTTATATATAACTGTATTAACGGGACTGTAAACGTTTTTCTTTCTTTTTATTTTAGCCCTGGTCGATTCATTGCTGCCAGCGAATTGAAGACCATGCTGGCTCACGTCTTATTGAACTATGATATTAAATTAGCCAATGATGGTAGCCGGCGTCCCCAACTTGTTTGGTCTGGAGCAGGCGCGGCACCCGATCCAAGGGAAGAGCTCTTATTCCGGAAGCGGGTTGGCGATTGAGAATTCTTGACTTTTTCATGTTATGATTTCATGTCAACAACAACAAAAAAAGAGTCCTCAGGCCTTAGGGCAGACGTGATGTCATTCTTTGTTTTTGTTTTTACCCAAATATTTCGTCAATAACGATTGCACTTTTCTTTTTCTTTTTCCTTGAGGTGGTATTGGATGATACACTTGCGACATGCCTTCTTTTGGATGTAACGATTGACGTCCCGAATCCTATTGGGCTTTCGAGTTACTTGAGTCCTTTAAAGTTTGTTGTACCGTCCAAACTGTGGTAAAGGTATTACTTCCAAAAACCTCAGTGTATCGGTCAGCCTCAGATTAGTATGGGGTCAATAAACCAGATATTTAAATATGGCATAGTGTGGCATCAAACTGACAATACGCTGCTATCGTTACTGTAGATTGTAAACTAGTGACCAGTGACCGTCACGACGCGAAAGCCAGGCATATTCCAGGCTGAGCCGTTAGCGTACTCTTGCTGGCATCCGGCATTGTAAGGTGTTGTCCGTATCCGCTTTGAATCGCTGCAGCGCCCGGCATGGCTTTGACAGGTGGTTACTGACGACTGGTTGGCATGAGGCTCAGGAAACTGTCAAGCGGAGAACCAAAAAATAATATTCTTTTGCATTTAAGAAAGCCCAGACAGATGGCGACAGAGGGGTATGCTGGTCATTGGTCCTCATTAATCATTAATCATTCCCCTCTGGCAGGTCAGAATGCTTGTGTCTCGTCTCTTTTTCATCCTCCTCGCTGTCCCTCTCCTTGTACAAGGACTTCCAATCGGCCCGGCCAGCGGTGGCCCTCCAGCGCCCAAGAGCGGTGTAAGAGGTACTATCTCGAAGGCGTGGGGCCGCATTACGGGCAAACCACGAAAACCGAAGGGCCCCTCACCAGCCCAGTCCTTCCCGCCGCCGGACAGCCGCACTCCCACACTCCCACCCATCGACAAGCTACCACACGCCCAGCCTGAACCTAATACCATTGTTCATGACCCCAGGTTTGATGGTGTCCCAGTAGAGGATCTCTGAAAGGGTGCAAGAGAGAGAGAGGGATAGCTTAGAGATAGGTCGCTTCTTGAACCCACTGCCGGACACACTCCTACCTATCAACTTATCGTGCGGCAAGCAATGGAAGCTCATTCGCGTTTAACTTGGTATCAGAAATATCCCCTTGGTTTCAGTGATCTGTGCGTCGTAGTGGAACTATTTTTAAAAAATGTGATATCAAATTAGAATTGTACTCACATAGCTCCTCGTGCTGCCACCACCCCTTGTAGATAATATAGTGATGGGACAGAAATATCTTTGACAGATATTATAGAGTTTGACACATGTCATACTCAGACAATAAGTGTTAAAAGATACATAGGAAATGTATTTACTTAATACTCATCTGTTTCACTTCTTATCTTATCTTATCTTATCTCGGATAACCAATATCTTATCAGAGTATTATATAATCGTTGATTGGAGATTAGATAACAATTAACGGATTAGATATGAGCAAGATAATGAATTAATAGTGAATATTTAGTGTGTTTCATATTTAACTGTTATTATATTCATGGTCTAGAACATCTATTGATAGAGATGATATCATAAGGCACAATATGATATCATCAGGTACATAATGAAGTCATAAAGAACTTTATGATATCATATAAAACATATTAGAAGGAATATAATAAGATAAGGTACAGAATGACCTCATCCACAGCAATGCTCAGTCATCTGCTGTGCAAAGTACAGCAATCGCACTGCATTTGGATAGCTCTTACACAGCAATAGCTGTGTGTACATAGCCTCATAGTTACTCCATTGGTAGAATAATGTGTATGTAAGCTAGGGTTCCAAAATGCATAAAAGGAGGGCATTCTGGACAACTGTCCCTCAGTTCCAAGAACTAACAGTTGACTACTAAGGCAACACTACTAAGAACAAGTAAGTTGAATCCTTACTTAGCTAGTGTCCTGCGCTGCTCTCCCCTGATTTAACAGGTTATGGGCCCCAAGCAACAGCCTTGAAACAATGACCTTTGTTGTCATTGGATGTTGACTGTGCCATAGATGGAGATTAGGATAGTGTACACATGTATCTTTATGTAGTTTTGTGTTTGATCTGCTAAAACCCCTCAAGCATATCAGATATACAATATGGCTCTAGGCCCTCTATTGGTCTGATGGGGTCCCACAGCAGATCGTGTGTGTATGTGTAGGTGTTTCTCTTACTAATCTCTCCCACATTTGTCTAGCAGCTAACCCATGACCATGGGATAAATGGTCCACTTAATGGTAGCAGGGATACCATTTCAGTCACCCTTGTGGCTGACAGTGTGGGAGCACTGATTAAACATCTGGAGTGGCACTTCTGAGTCGCCCTGTGTTGTGGAACACAGAAATCAAAATTCTCACATGGGCTGACTACCCCAAATAGTCATGGTTTTGACAGACCACACAGTAAAACTGTCATGGATTTGGGGCCACCTCATGGTGGATATCAGGGTCCAACCCCCTGTAAAGGCTTCGTGCACCCCCCATTGGCCAATAGTTATTGCCCTTATACCAATATTGGAGTTTTTGTCTCCATTTTCCTTTTTTGGCTGCTAGATAGTTTTCTCAAGGGTCGTGCTGAGGTGGACTTCTGTTGTACATGCAGACTAATGTGGGGTGTCTAAAAAACACTCATCACTAGATTAGGATCTCTGAGGAGATCACTTTAGAACACTGATTACATACACACATAACTAGTATAGTTGGTGGATTTTCGTACACAGGGATTTGAAGGAGCCCCTGGTACAATCTTTGGCATAGCAACATTCAATGGCCTCAACAGGTCGTTTGCATTGCTCGCAAGTTCATAACATGTTCAAATCTGGAGGATTGCACAGCCTAAGATATTTTCCTTCTCTCATGTATCATTTGAGATTAGGAATCTTGGCTAATGCAATTTTTTCTAGATGTCTCAAGTTTACACCACTGGTTTTCTCAAGAATCAAATCTCCTTCTCTTCTTACTTCCATGGTGCTAAATACAGAACTGAATATATTAACGCTTGTTACAATTCTCTTTTCTCTTTGTTAGCGGACTACATTTACTTGTTACAAACCCATAGTTACACTTGGACGTTATCTCCTTTCATAGCTACCTTCACCTTTCCTTTTCTAGATAGCTATGCTCTTTCCCCTTTAGTTTCTATTGTTCTCTGAATGTATATAAACCCCTCTCATGTACTGTAGTTCTTTAGTTCCAACTTAGTCGAATCTTATCCATAACTTGAACACTCTTTTGCTCATCGCCTCTACTGCTCTCCTCGCTCTCTCTAGCCTTCGTCATTGTCAGACTTAGTGCTTAGAACCCTTGTCCAGTGACTGGGAACAGACCGAGACTCTGTTTGTCGCTGTAGACTTGGACGCTGAACGACGTTGTGGACATCGACCGTGTTACAATTCTCTTTTCCCTTTGTTAACGGACTACATTTACTTGTTACAAACCCATAGTTATGCTTGGACGTTATCTCCTTTGGTAGCTACCTTCATCTTTCCCTTCTTAGATAGCTATGCTCTTTCCCCTTATATTCTTATTGTTCTCCTAACGTATATAAACCCCTCTCATGTACCGTAGTTCTTTAGTTCCAACTTAGTCGAATCTTATCCATAACTCGAACGCTCTTTTGCTCGTCGCCTCTACCGCTCTCCTCGCTCTCTCTCTAGCCTTCGTCATCATCAGACTTAGTGCCTAGGACCCTCGTCCAGTGATTGGGAACAGACCGAGACTCTGTTTGTCGCTGTAGACTTGGACGCTGAACGACGTTGTGGACATCGACCGTAACATAAGTTGGAACTCAGGACTAGCTCAGGGCATCATCCCTAGCCGACACCATTGAGACCCGCAGCTCTCAGGAACGACCCCCGAACGGATCCGTCACCTATAAGGGGAAATACTACCTTGAACGATGAGAAGTTTTTCTCTACCAACGAACCTGGTACTTTGTTACAGAAGGACAGAAACGAAACGAACCAGTCCCGAACAAATACTTTTCAGGAGACTTCTATTCAGGAGTATCTGAATTCGATTTACCCGATCAAATCTACCTAGACTGGGGTAGTGAAATACAAGGAGAATCGCTCTACCTTGTCAAGGAACCAGAAAACGAACCAGGAAGGACCCTCTACAGAAGATTCTTTAGAGACAGCAACCGACACGGAATCACAGCTAGCCTTTTAGCAGAGTGGGAGGAATTACTACGAATCGAACAAGCCAAGCTTGAGGAAAACCCGTTTGATACAGATTACTCAAAACAAGGACCACCCCCATCTCCGAAACCCAGGACCCCGAGTAGAACCCCTACTCCAGAACCGAAACCGATCACCAGAACACCAACCCCTGAACCACCAATTAACCCTGAACCACTGATCACTCCTGAACCAAGAATGGCGTCTGAAACCAGTGCTAGCTCTAAAGGAGATATCAAACTGCAGCCTATACGACCCTTTACAGGCAAACGAATCGAAGCAAGGTCATTTTTAGGACAGCTTGAGGACTACTTTACCCTCAACGAACAGAACTATGAAGGAAAAGATGAAAAGAAAGTCAGATATGCGCTTGCATGCATGGGACCAGAACTAGACGACTGGAAAACTATCATTCGAAGCGAATTGAATGACAACAAGGGCAGTACCACAGCCACGTTCAAATGGAGCAATTATGAAGCATTTGAAACACGTTTCATCAATGACTGGGGGGAAGTCAACAGCGCCCTCCGAGCCCTGAACAATCTATCCAAATTAAGAGTTGGAAACGGCGTTTCAGTCCCAGAATACATTAGAAAATTCCGCATGGACATAGGAACCTCTGGGCTCACTGGGATACCCGCTCAATTGCAGGCATTCGTCAAAGGACTACCATTAGAACTTGCTAGAACGATCTTACAGGACCAAAGGAAGATCAAGACAATGCAAGAAGCCTATGATAAGGCCGAGGATCACCATAACGCTTGGGACATGACAGGACAAGGAAACAGGAGAACCAATGATGGATCTGGAACACGTTTCAATCGAAACAATAACAACCGATCTGGAGCAATCAGAGCTATAAATACCACGATTCCTAGCCGATTAACGGATGATCAAAAAGAGGAATACCGAAAGACTGGCAAGTGTTTCAGATGTGGAACACAGGGACACATCTCCAGGAACTGCCCGAAATGCAATGATGCGTCTTCATCCAGGTCTTCTTACCAGAATAAGGCAGTCCGTTCCGTCACTGAGGAACAACAGAAGGAAGAGGACGAACCAGTAAAAAAAATTAGAGCCATCTTTTCAGCAATGTCTACTGAAGAGAAGAATGCCCTCTTAAACGAATTCGAGAACGAGGGTTTTTAGTTAGGAAGCGTCACTCAGCGGTTGGCCCTTCCTTATTATCGAGATCTGAACAGTTAGCGCTTGATTCTGTAATAGTATTATCCAACAATGACAAGCGCATTTCATTAACTATCAAATCGACCAATTTACCTGCTGGAACATCTGCCCTAATCGATTGTGGAGCAGAAGGAAACTTTGTAGATGAAGGAGCAGTGAAGGAGCTCAGGAAAGAACGACTTAAGAAACCAATCAAGGTTAGAAACACAGATGGAACAGTAAATGTGAAAGGAATGATCACACATCGAACCAAGATATGCTACATGATCGAAGGACAGCAATTTATCAATTGGTTCTGGATCACTAAGCTAGGCGATCAACGAATGATTCTAGGAATACCATGGTTAGAAGAAAATAACCCAATCATCAACTGGCGAGAGAAATCTCTGAAAATAGGAGATCTGGACACGTCGTCAAAAGCAATTTGGCAGCTAGCCCTCGATTCCCAGCAATGGGGTGAAGATGACTACTGGATTAGAGTTAAGACGTCCACATCACAGGAACTAGAGCATAGGCTAAAGAAAGACGAACCATCCACCGCATTACCTACGGAATATGAGCAATGGCGCACCATCTTTGACAAAAAGGCATCAGAACGCTTCCCATCCAGTCGACCATGGGATCACGCAATTAACACAAAGGAAGGCTTTGTTCCAAAAGCTAGTAAGCTTTATCCTCTATCGGTCAAGGAACAAGGGCTGTTAGATGAATGGATTGATGAACAACTCAAGAAAGGATACATTAAACCATCCACATCACCACAGGCGTCACCATTCTTCTTCGTAGCAAAAAAGGAAAGTGGAGCACTTCGACCCTGTCAGGATTACCGATACTTGAATGAATGGACTGTCAAAAATGCATATCCCCTTCCCCTTGTTTCCGATCTCATGACTAAGTTACGAGGCGCCAAATATTTCACCAAACTAGACCTCCGATGGGGATACAACAATGTTCGCATCAAGAAGGGAGACGAATGGAAAGCAGCCTTTATCACTAATCGAGGACTCTATGAACCAACAGTAATGTTCTTTGGGTTATGCAACTCGCCGTCAACCTTTCAAACTATGATGAACGAATACTTTAGGGACATGATCAACGAAGGATGGCTGATCATTTACATGGACGACATGTTAATCTGCGCAGAAACATTAGAGCAACTGGAGGAGCGGACAAGATGAATTTTACAACGGTTACAAGATAACGATCTATTCCTGAAACTTGAAAAATGCAAGTTCGCCACGCAGGAAGTCGAATTCCTAGGAATGATCATCACCCCTGGACGCATTCAGATGGACCCGATAAAGCTAGCAGGGATAGCCGATTGGCCAGTCCCTACCACTGTCAAACAAGTCCGATCCTTCCTCGGATTTGGGAACTTTTACCGACGTTTCATTGGAAATTTTGCTGCCATCGCTAAACCACTTACGGACCTTACTAGGAAAACAGAACCATTCAACTGGACTACTGAACGGAACAATGCTTTTGAAATTCTAAAGAAACGATTTGCATCTATGCCAGTATTATTAATGCCAGATCCTACTCAACCCTTTATCCTCCAAACCGATGCATCAAATAAGGCAATAGGAGCAGTCTTGAAACAAGCAGATGAAACAGGATCTCTACACCCTTGCGGATTTATCTCACACGCATTAACACAAACGGAGCAGAATTACCAGATCTATGACCGGGAACTCTTGGCAATTATCAAAGGATTGATGACCTGGCGACATTTGTTACATGGATCACCCCACACCACTATAGTTCATTGCGATCACAAAAATTTATCCTACTACCGAACCGCCCAACGCTTAATGCCCAGACAAGCTAGATGGTCATCCCTGTTATCAGAATTTGACCTACGCATTGAGCACGTCCCTGGCACAAAAATGTTTGAAGCAGACGCCTTGTCCCGACGCCCTGATCATATGGGAAACAGCGAATTACAAGAAGACATTGTAGTCTTACCAGAGGATCGTTTTATTCGTCTTATTGCAGAAGATCTAGTCACAGAAATTCAGAAAGCAATGTCAAAAGACGATTTTGGACGTATTCTAATCGAGGTTATCACCACGCACCGCGCCCCACCGATCAAATCGAACATACAAGATTGGTCTTACACCAATGGCATTGTTCATTATCTCGGAAAGACCTACATCCCTGACCAAGATGGGTTACGAACCAAATTGATTAAGGAAACGCATGAGGCACGATCATCAGGTCACCCTGGACGACTAAAGACCCTTGAACTCCTTAAACGTGACTACTGGTGGCCCGGAATGTTCAAGCATGTCAAGGAATGGATAGAAGGATGCGCCCTCTGTCAACAAATGAAGATTAACACACACCCGAATGTGCCAGCCCTTCACCCGATTCCATCGAAAGCTACCCGTCCCTTTCAACAAGTAACCCTTGATTTCATCACTGATCTACCCCTTTCCGATGGCTTTGACTCAATCCTGGTCACGGTGGACCATGGTCTTACAAAGGGGGTAATTTTCACACCTTGCAAGAAGACAATCGATGCACTAGGCACTGCGGAACTTTACGTCTCCGAAATTTTCAAACGGTTTGGCCTACCCGACGTTCTAATCTCAGATCGAGGACCACAGTTCTCCGCAAAAGTATTTCAGGAAATACGAAAAGCGTTAGGAATCAACCATAGAATGAGCACAGCCTATCACCCTCAGACTGACAGAGAAACAGAACGGGTCAACCAGGAATTAGAAGTCTACCTTCGAATGTTCTGCTCAAATGAACCGCATCTATGGAAACCGCTTCTCCCAATAGCCGAGTTTGCTCACAATAACCGACATCATGACACAATCAAAACTTCTCCATTCAGACTAATGTATGGGACGGACCCTGTTGCGCTTCCCACTGCTACCTCACGAATGACCACACCAGCAGCGGAAGAGCGCCTCCAGTTCCTAAGGAAAGCCAGAGAAGAAGCGCTAGCAGCACATGAGCTGGCAAGACAACTAGTGGCAAGACGACGCAAAGACAAAGCAATACGATTCGAAAAAGGCACCAAAGTATGGCTTGAAAACCGAAATCTTCACATACCATATCAGTCCAGAAAACTAGCACCAAAACGAGAAGGACCCTTCGAAATCGAACAAGTGATGGGACCAGTGACATACAAATTGAAACTCCCGAAACAATGGCGCATTCACCCTGTGTTTCATACGTCACTCCTTACCCCATACAGGGAAACGACTGCGCATGGGCCGAACTATGTGAAACCACCCCCTGATCTCGTAAACGGACAAGAGGAATTCGAGGTTGAGGCAATTCTAGCTCACAGGAAACGAGGCGCAGGCTACCATTACTTGGTTAAATGGAAAGGCTACGGATCGAATGATAATTCTTGGGAACCCGCTCGCAATCTTGCAAACGCCACTGATATCCTATCAGAATATCAACAACGTCGACACCTCTGAACCATGACGCAATATAGAAACCGCCACGTCTTGAAACAAAACTACCACTATACAAAACGGAATTGCTCTACACTCTCTCAATATACTATAGCCCTTAAAGAAAAAACCGTCTATACCCACATACAATATCTTCCCTTCCAACACGCTCTTAGAGCACCGACCCCACCAGGAAAACTTACCCGAACTGTGGCATTAGTCACACGATATTATCGCACCCCTCGTCTCGATCACCGTCACCAGAAGAATCCTTCAGGGATAACGGAATTCCCCTGCAATAATGCCCGGAATTATCTTCCCAAGTATCACGACCTACAATTTTCAACCAACGATCTACCCCTCTACAATAATAACCCACCTGCCTATCAACTTTTAGCCATCAAGAGCAGTGATGTTTATAAAAGCGCGCATGGAAGATTGCTCTGCCCAGAAGAATATAAACAGATGGATGAAATCACTAAGCAAACACGGGAATGCAGCACGCAGATCTGGCAAATTAGCCGAAGAATCAGAATACCAGGGAGACCTCGCCTTTTCATGGAAGACATCCTCGACGAACTTGATTATCTATCTCTCGCAATGGTACAGGTAATAGTGGATATTGTCAGGCGAATCAGAAAATTCCGAATCACACCGACAACGGAACCAGGGATTGAACATTTGAATTCATTAACTATATTCATGAGAGAAGAACGGGAACTCCTCACGGACCCTGCAATCGAAGACCCGTTGAATACAGAAAATTGGGACTCCGACACGGACATCAGCGACTCGGAACGCGTATAAAGTCTCCAGACATCGTCACCTAAAGCCAGTAAAACGCATTACAACCATCATGTTCACCTTCTTCGCTCTCGCCGCCTACTTTATCGCCCTGGCCCTCCTCTCCTGTGCCCATTGGCGCATCAACGAAACCGCCGCCGCCTTCTCACCCTTCCTTGCCGTCCCAGACCTCCCACTAGAGGTCTTCGTTGAAAATACGACAGTCGTCCACTTTGAGGACGACGACCTCCACATCCACCCCGCCGACCTACTCCCTCAGGTACATCCCGACGACCACCATCTTCCTCACTTCGCCCAATTTGTAAAAAGAAACACTACGCTCACCATCGTCGCCGACGCCCTCGCCGCTACCACCTGCTCCATCACCAACCTCTCATCCGCCACGGATAATCTCGCCGCCCTCACCCTCACCATCGACCCGCATGAAATGACCTACGAGGAACGTGATTCCTTCCCGCGGAACGCTCAAAATCTGCACCGCGCTGCTGAAGCGCTCAAATGGAAGATAGAGACATCTACAAAAGAACTCGATAACGCCGTCAAATGGGCAGAGTCGAGAACAGATCATGGCTGGACGACTTCTGGCTGGTAGAAGTCGGTGACTTCTCGCATACAAAGGGGGTAATGTTACAATTCTCTTTTCCCTTTGTTAACGGACTACATTTACTTGTTACAAACCCATAGTTACGCTTGGACGTTATCTCCTTTGGTAGCTACCTTCATCTTTCCCTTCTTAGATAGCTATGCTCTTTCCCCTTATATTCTTATTGTTCTCCTAACGTATATAAACCCCTCTCATGTACCGTAGTTCTTTAGTTCCAACTTAGTCGAATCTTATCCATAACTCGAACGCTCTTTTGCTCGTCGCCTCTACCGCTCTCCTCGCTCTCTCTCTAGCCTTCGTCATCGTCAGACTTAGTGCCTAGGACCCTCGTCCAGTGATTGGGAACAGACCGAGACTCTGTTTGTTGCTGTAGACTTGGACGCTGAACGACGTTGTGGACATCGACCGTAACAGACCATAACATAAGTTGGAACTCAGGACTAGCTCAGGGTATCATCCCTAGCCGACACCATTGAGACCCGCAGCTCTCAGGAACGACCCCCGAACGGATCCGTCACCTATAAGGGGAAATACTACCTTGAACGACGAGAAGTTTTTCTCTACCAACGAACCTGGTACTTTGCTACAGAAGGACGGAAACGAAACGAACCAGTCCCAAACGAATACTTTTCAGGAGACTTCTACTCAGGAGTATCTGAATCCGATTTACCCGATCAAATCTACCTAGACTGGGGTAGTGAAATACAAGGAGAACTGCTCTACCTTGTCAAGGAACCAGAAAACGAACCAGGAAGGACCCTCTACAGAAAGTTTTTTAGAGACAGCGATCGACACGGAATCACAGCTAGCCTTTTAGCAGAGTGGGAGGAATTACTACAAATCGAACAAGCCAAGCTTGAGGAAAACCCGTTTGATACAGATTACCCGAAACAAAGACCACCCCCATCTCCGAGAACCAGAACCCCGAGTAGAACCCCTACTCCAGAACCGAAACCGATCACCAGAACACCTACCCCTGAACCACCGATTAACCCCGAACCACCGATCACTCCTGAACCAAGAATGGCATCTGAAACCAGTGCAGGCTCTAAAGGAGATATCAAACCACAGCCAATACGACCCTTTACAGGCAAACGAATCGAAGCAAGGTCATTTTTAGGACAGCTGGAGGATTACTTTACCCTCAACGAACAGAACTATGAAGGAAAAGATGAGAAGAAGGTCAGATATGCGCTTGCATGCATGGGACCAGAACTAGACGACTGGAAAACTATCATCTGAAGCGAACTGAATGACAACAGAAGCAGTACCACAGCCACATTCAAATGGAGCGACTATGAAGCATTTGAAACACGTTTCATCAATGACTGGGGAGAAGTCAATAGCGCCCTTCGAGCCCTGAATAATTTATCCAAATTAAGGGTAGGAAATGGCGTTTCAGTCCCAGAATACATTAGAAAATTCCGCATGGATATAGGAACCTCTGGGCTCACAGGAATACCCGCTCAACTGCAAGCGTTCGTCAAAGGATTACCTCTAGAACTTGCTAGGACGATCCTGCAGGACCAGAGAAAGATCAAGACGATGCAAGAAGCCTATGATAAGGCTGAGGATCACCATAACGCTTGGGACATGACAGGACAAGGAAACAGGAGAACCAATGATGGATCTGGGACACGTTTCAATCGAAACAACAATCGGTCTGGAACAATCAGAGCTATAAATACCACGACCCCTAGCCGATTGACAGATGATCAAAAGGAAGAATACCGAAAGACTGGCAAGTGTTTCAGATGTGGAACACAGGGACACATCTCCAGGAACTGCCCGAAATGTGATGATGTGTCTTCATCCAGGTCTTCTTATCAGAACAAGGCTGTTCGCTCCGTCACTGAGGAACAACAGAAGGAAGAGGACGAACCGGCAAAGAAAATCAGAGCCATCTTTTCAGCAATGTCTACTGAAGAGAAGAATGCCCTCTTAAACGAATTCGAAAACGAGGGTTTTTAGTTAGGAAGCGTCACTCAGTGGTTGGCCCTTCCTTATTATCGAGATCTGAACAGTTAGCGCTTGATTCTGTAATAGTATTATCCAACAATGACAAGCGCATTTCATTAACTATCAAATCGACCAATTTACCGGCTGGAACATCTGCCCTAATCGATTGTGGAGCAGAAGGAAACTTCGTAGATGAAGGAGCAGTAAAGGAGCTCAGGAAAGAACGACTTAAGAAACCAATCAAAGTTAGAAACGCAGATGGAACAGTAAATGTGAAAGGAATGATCACACATCGAACCAAGATATGCTACATGATCGAAGGACAGCAATTTATCAATTGGTTCTGGATCACTAAGCTAGGCGATCAACAAATGATTCTAGGAATACCATGGTTAGAAGAAAATAACCCGATCATCAACTGGCGAGAGAAATCTCTGAAAATTGGAGACCTGGACACATCGTCAAAAGCAATCTGGCAGCTAGCCCTCAATTCCCAGCAATGGGGTGAAGATGACTACTGGATTAGAGTTAAAACGTCCGCATCACAGGAACTAGAGCACAGGCTAAAGAAAGACGAACCATCCACCGCATTACCTACGGAATATGAGCAATGGCGCACCATCTTTGACAAAAAGGCATCAGAATGCTTCCCATCCAGCCGACCATGGGATCACGCAATCAACACAAAGGAAGGCTTTGTTCCAAAAGCTAGTAAACTTTATCCTCTGTCGGTCAAGGAACAAGGGCTGTTAGACGAATGGATTGATGAACAACTCAAGAAAGGATACATTAAACCATCCACATCACCACAGGCGTCACCATTCTTCTTTGTAGCAAAAAAGGAAAGTGGAGCACTTCGACCCTGTCAGGATTACCGATACTTGAATGAATGGACCGTCAAAAACGCATATCCCCTTCCCCTTGTTTCCGATCTCATGACTAAGTTACAAGGCGCCAAATATTTCACCAAATTAGACCTCCGATGGGGATACAACAATGTTCGCATCAAAAAGGGAGACAAATGGAAAGCAGCCTTTATCACTAATCGAGGACTCTATGAACCAACAGTAATGTTCTTTGGATTATGCAACTCGCCGTCAACCTTTCAAACTATGATGAACGAGTACTTTAGGGACATGATCAACGAAGGATGGCTGATCATTTACATGGACGACATGTTAATCTGCGCAGAAACATTAGAGCAACTGGAGGAGCAGACAAGACGAATTTTACAACGGCTACAAGATAACGATCTATTCCTGAAACTTGAAAAATGCAAGTTCGCCACGCAGGAAGTCGAATTCCTAGGAATGATCATCACCCCTGGACGCATTCAGATGGACCCGATAAAGTTAGCAGGGATAGCCGATTGGCCAGTCCCTACCACTGTCAAACAAGTCCGATCATTCCTCGGATTCGGGAACTTTTACCGACGTTTCATTGGAAATTTTGCTGCCATTGCTAAACCACTTACCAACCTCACTAAGAAAACAGAACCATTCGACTGGACCACTGAACGGAACAACGCTTTTGAAATTCTAAAGAAACGATTTGCATCTATGCCAGTATTATTAATGCCAGATCCTACTCGACCCTTTATCCTCCAAACCAATGCATCAAATAGGGCAATAGGAGCAGTCTTGAAACAAGCAGATGAAACAGGATCTCTACACCCCTGCGGATTTATCTCACACGCATTAACACAAACGGAGCAGAATTACCAGATCTATGATCGGGAACTCTTGGCAATTATCAAAGGATTGATGACCTGGCGACATTTGTTACACGGATCACCCCACACCACTATAGTTCATTGCGACCACAAGAATCTATCCTACTACCGAACCGCCCAACGCTTAACGCCCAGACAAGCTAGATGGTCATCTCTATTATCAGAATTTGATTTACGCATCGAGCACGTCCCTGGCACGAAAATGTTCGAAGCAGATGCCCTATCTCGACGCCCTGATCATATGGGAAATAGTGAATTACAAGAAGACGTCATAGTCCTACCAGAGGATCGCTTTATTCGTCTTATTGCGGAAGATCTAGCCACAGAGATTCAGAAAGCAATGTCAAAAGACAATTTCGGACGCATTCTAATAGAAGTTATCACCACGCACCGCACCCCACCAATCAAATCGAACATACAAGATTGGTCTTATACCAATGGCATTATTCACTATCTTGGCAAAACCTACATCCCTGACCAAGACGGATTACGAACTAGATTGATTAAAGAAACACACGAAGCACGATCATCAGGTCACCCTGGACGATTAAAGACCCTTGAACTCCTTAGACGCGATTACTGGTGGCCTGGAATGTTCAAACATGTCAGGGAATGGATAGAAGGATGCGCTCTCTGTCAACAGATGAGATTAACACACACCCAAACGTACCAGCCCTTCACCCAATTCCGTCAAAAGCAACCCGCCCTTTCCAGCAAGTAACCCTTGATTTCATCACTGATCTACCTCTTTCCGATGGCTTTGACTCGATCCTGGTCACGGTGGACCATGGTCTTACAAAGGGGGTAATTTTCACACCTTGCAGGAAGACAATCGATGCACTCGGCACTGCGGAACTTTATATCTCCGAAATTTTCAAACGGTTTGGCCTACCCGACATTCTAATCTCAGATCGAGGACCACAGTTCTCTGCGAAAGTATTTCAGGAAATACGAAAGCATTAGGAATCGATCATAGAATGAGCACAGCCTACCATCCCCAAACCGACGGAGAAACAGAACGAGTCAATCAGGAATTAGAAGTCTACCTTCGAATGTTCTGCTCCAACAAACCACATCTATGGAAACCGCTTCTCCCAATAGCTGAGTTTGCTCACAATAACCGACATCATGACACTATCAAAACCTCTCCATTCAGACTAATGTATGG